>APFE030165165.1:6347-45740 GCA_000404065.3 Pinus taeda | reverse complement strand
ATTACTTAACTTTGATTCAAAAGCAATCCCATTAATTCTTGCCATGTGTCTGGAGGAGGCAGCTGATGTTTCAAAATTTACCCCAAGGTCTCATCAGCCTCTGTATATTTATAGAAGTGAGGGGGATCATCAAATAAGTGTGTCACTTCATTTCTAATAAAAAACAAATTATCTAATCTTTCAAAAAGAATTTGCCCTGTTACTGGGCCTCCTCCTGAAGATGTTCCTGGTGCCTCAACAATCTGTATTGCTGCGAAAGTGCTTACCCTCTTGATATATTTCTCATGTGAGAGTAATTTGCCTGATTCTAACAAGCTGGGGAGCCCTCTGTCCTGCAGAGCCAAGAACCTATTTTGGAATTTATTTATGTCAGCTTGCATATCCTGGATTCTTCTGTCCAGGGTCTGAATTAGGTTCTTCATTGTTAGGACTCATTTGATTAGAGATATTGTTTCAGTCCTGTTTCCAATTCCCATTTTCACCAGCTGGGAACTTGTCTTATAGTTGAGTACTTCAATCATCTTGGGGGCAAACTCAGGCATGTTGCCTAGAGAAGTCCTTGCTCTGTGCAGTTCTTTTCTTACTCTTCCAATGAGTCCCACTTGCTCATATATGGCATCAATGTACTCCCATTGGTTAGTTAATGACTGTCCAATGGTGGTCCAAATTACTTGTTGAGCTCTGATGTAACTTTATCAAAACTGAGCTCCTTTTCTAGCTCTGCAATTATTTTCTTCAGAGCTTTTACTTCTCTTTCCCTCTCAGCCACATTTTGCTTAGACTTATCATATTTTTCATTTACTTTTGCTAAGCTATCCTTGGCTTGGCTGAGTTCTGACATCTGAGACTGTAGCACCTGTATTTCTTGCCTCAGCTTCTGCATGTCCAGGCTCTCAGCCTGTTCTGTTGTTGGTGCTGTGGTGGCTGGTGCTGTGGTGCCTGTAACATCCTGCTGTGTCTGTTGCTTTGGAGGGACAGTATCTTGAGGGGTCTCCTCAAGGTCCTATTGATTCTGTGGGCGGCTTGGAAGATTTCCCTGCCTCCCTCCTTTGTAATGCTGCTTCTAATGTGGTCTCAATGTCTTCCTGTGTTTCTATCAGCTCTTTATATAATGTCATTAATAATGCAGCTGCATCCTTTTCTTGCCTCTGCTGGGCAACCTCATCTGTTTGTGGGTGTAGAGTTGGGGGGATCTTCATTTTCGTTTTAATTGCAGCCATGTCTACATCCCTCAGTTTAAGGACTTGTTGTATTGCCTTAACGTCATTGGGGTCATGCCCAAACTCTATGATTATTTCTTCTAATGCCTTGATTCTATTATCTTTGGCTTGGGAGGATGCCCTCTCCAACTCAAGCTGTGCTGCTGTGTTGTTTAAGCTATTTTGCAGCCTGTAATTAATCAAGGTCTTGTCTACCAGAGTGGCATAGACCATCTCACCCGTCTGCTTGTGGAGCTCAATCTGATCTATGGGGTGGATGTCTTTTGAGAGGACTTCTAAATTAGTCCTGATATAGTCTGCAGCTGTTTGTGGTTGCTGCACTGTAGGAGTGAAATGGCTCATGGTTATCTTGCCTTCTTGCACATCAAAGGAAGCCATGAGCCTTTGCTGATTTGCAGGAGCCATATTTAATAGGTGATTATAGAGCCGAATTTTTATTGGCTCACTCCTCCATTTGGCTTCTTTAAACTGTTCTTTTATGGCTGCAACTGTGTTCTGTTGTTGTCCTGAGGAGCTGACCTCTCATAGTGCTGCCTTATATTTCTCCTGCTACAGGGAGCTGGCAGAAGTCTCCACACTTTGCATCTCCTCCTCTGAGAAGGGATTCAGCCTTTTCCGTTTATCTGATGCTTCGGTGAGGGGGGTTTCCCTCTCTCTTTTTCTGCTGATATCCTCCCTTTGAGGGGTTTGGAGGATGGAGGAGTCTACCCTAGAATCCTGTCTAGGAGGCGCCATATTTGTTGTCTTTTCTTAAGTAGCTGCCTGGCCCTCTGCTTTCTGTTTCTCCTGACCCTGTTGGTCAGCTTGTTGCTGTTCCTGCTGGGGCTGCTGATGGCCCTGTTGGCCTTGTTGTTGATGGCCCTGTTGGCCCTGTTGTTGTTGTTGGCCCTGTTGGCCTTGTTGGTCCTCTGCTTCTTCCATCACTTTATCTTTTCCTTTGCTCTGTCCTTGATTGGAAGTTTGCACTGCCTCTTGTTGTGTTGCAGAGGATGAAGCAGGTGCTATTGTCTGAGGATTTGGTAGGGCAGGCACCTGAGAAGGACATTCCAAGTCAACCATTTTTAATAAATGCCTTCTAGCCCTTTCAACTAGCTCTTCTTGAGATACAGGCTCTTCTAATGTGTTTCTTCTCCACTTTGGTTGATTTGCATGTCTTAAAACGTGGAACCTGCTCTCATGCTCATAGCTAGAGAGCTTGCATTTCTGTCTTCTTAGGGATATAAAGTTGTTGGGGTCATAAGGCTTCAAAAGGAAGCTTTGTTTTAGGCCAAGGCCTTCCAACATCCTATCTGCTTCTTTCCATCCCTCTCTTCTGTTTAGAATAAAATGGCCAAGCTAGTTTCTAACTTTGAGTTGTGCTTTTTTGCCTTTTCCTGCAAAGTGGATCTGATCGGCATTGCCGAATTGTCTGAAATATTCCAAGGCAAAGAGCCTCATGGGCACACATCTGGGCAGCTTGTATGGGTGCAGCTCACACCCATATATTCTAATCACAGTGTGATGCTGGTAAAAAATACCAATCTCCTATGCTGTAGGCAGTGGACAGTTGCAGAATCCTCTGCATTTCATCAGAGAGTCTTGGAGGAGGTGCTGTCAAGAGCAGAGACAAGGCTGGATGAATGAATAAATCTATGAACTCAGAATATGTATAAGGTGAATATGCAAGGATATGGAAGACTGAGCTCCAGTATACCACTGATCTTGGGTTTCCTGCTGCATCAGTTCTCTTGATTTCAAAAGAGAACTTCTCATGTTGGTGGTACAGAATGAGATGATAAATATATGAGGTGTATCTGACACCCTCTCTCTGGACAAATGTAGAAATTGCTCATGTATCTTGTCAGAGATATATGTAGCATAGTCATAACAAATGGGAGCCTTACCAGGGGTAAACATTGTCATCATCACCAACACAGTTTCCTCTATAAACTCCATTGATTTGTACCCCAGCACTGAGCTTATCATGTATGCCAAGTCTAGGCCCAGTTGATTTAAATAGCCATCAAAGATGGGAGGATGCAGCACTGTGTCAGATTTTTTAATAAACAACTGATTCAATTTCAGGATCTCTGCCTCTGTGAGTATCTTGGCCCCTTGATTGATTAGGTCCAGCAGGGATAAAGGAACCAATTTCCTTTGGGCTTTGAATTGGACCATCTCCCTGATGGCCTCAGGGGTGTTGTAAAATACAACTGCACCTTAAGGGTTGAGTACAGCCCTCTGCATAGGATCATAACAAACAGCACATAAGTGGATGAGGTCAGGGAACTGGTTGACCTGGGGCATCTTGAAGATTGGGAGGGAGGATTCCCAAATGCCAAGGATATCTGTTCCATCTCTGTGCTTAGCCCTGAGTTCATTCAACAAATGAATGTGGAATGTACATTTGGATGGGGTATCTTCTGAGATTTGGTAATCAAGGTCAGCCACATCTTGCCAGTCCAGCTCTCTCTGAGGAGCATTCAACGGAGTAACATTAAGGGCTACTGATGCTGAAGGGGTATCCATGTCTGTTCAAACGTTTTTTGAGATGACGAGCGTGCTAACTGAGAAAATGGAATTGAGAGGAACAGAGAGCAGCAAGATTGCTATACAGCAGAATAGGATAGTGTTGGGCTTTCTGAGAAGGCTTCTTATACAGTTTAACAGACCTCCCTTGACAATTTAGGAGCAGGTTAATGAGTTCACGATTGCGCGAACAAGGAAGGCTTTTGACTAGAATCGAAGTATAAAAATGGCTCCGCCAATGTAATTCAACCTCAAATTGTTCAGGGGAGATAGGATATACTTGGTTTTCCGGTAAAATTTCAGTTTTATGCCGGGTTCAGGTGTATTTTACAAGAAATTGTGAAAAAACCAGCTTGCGAGGAGATGAAGGGGCAAATACCTATTTAACCAGTAGCTTGGGACGAAATAGCGGTTGGGTTGGCGCTCTGAGCTTTTGCGGATGGTCGTAAGTTGGCTGGTAGAGTGTTCGTCGTGGTGTGCATGCAGACAGCGCAGAGGTCTTTTTCACAGAAAATAATCAAAAACGCAAAAAAGCCGTAAAATATGGCCCTTTTTGCTTTATTGGCGCGTTTTTTGAATGACGTCAGCATGCGGCTCCAGGTTGGATGACGTCAGTAGGATGTCATCGGGTGACGTGGCGGCCTGAGACCGTTCCAAGGGGACGATGAGGTGGCGGCCAGGTGGGCGAATGGGGGACGAGGTGGGCAGTTGTGGTAATGACGTGGGTAACAGCAGGGCGGGGACGTGGGAAGGACAGGTGTCGCCATATCGGGCCCCCTCCTGCACGGCAAGGAATCTGTCAGAGGGGGCTCCGATAGAGTTTGGCCATGACGCGTGTCCCCGCGTGACGCAAGCATCTGACAGATATTGGAAGGTATCTGTCGGACGTCGAGGGCCTTACGAAATTCATAGGAGTCGTTGATCTGCAGGCGCATGATCGGACGGCTGTCGGGTAATGAATCTGCACGGCAAATAAACTCAATCTTTGTTAAGGGTTGGACGTCGGGCCCCTCCGAAATTGCTGCTAACCATAGATCTGGCAAGGCTGCGATCGGACGGTCATCGGGTCGATCAATTGCACGGATGATAACAGTGAGTGGGCGGGTTATAAAATCATGTTTCTTGGCAGGCGCGCCCGGTGGGACCCTCCACTTTATGGATGATTTTTAAAGGTTTTGGATGGTTTTATTTATAAAAATCAAATTTGCCCGCCAACATTAGGAAACGGTAAAAACAAAAGAATTTCATGCAAAGTTTTCGTACAAAGTATACGAGGGCAAAACTATAGGAAAAGGGGGTTCTGATGAAATTATATGAAAAGGCGCAAATTGGCTCCCGACCTTAGGATAAGGCGGGGAAGGTATGTTTTCATGATATTTCCGCCCTTTAATGGTATAAGGGGGTCAAAAAAGGGTTTCTTTAAGGGTTTTCAGGCAAAAATGGAGACTTGGGAGGGATGGGTTCAAAGGAGAAAAGGACTGAAACGGGCTCTGACCTTAACCAGATGTTAATTCAATTCCCAGAGTGAAAATTATGGCTATAGTGCCAAGGAGGGGATATTTATACAGTGTGTGGGGTTTATACACCATGGTGTTATAATAATAGGGAAAATAAAGTATAGGGAGCTAAATAATAGAGTTAGCTGTTAATGTGGGGGGAAAATATGGATGAGGATCAGTACAACCAAGTTTTCCTGAAAACAACTTAGAGTAAAGAGTAGATCAAAATGAAAAGACTTTTGCACAAGAAATGTGGCCTTTAAAAGCCATAAGAACCATCATAAAGCTTTAAGTATTCTCTTATGTACACAACTTGTGAAGGGGTGTTAGTAATGAGTGATATACAAATGGAAAAAAGGAAGTTAGTCATGCTCCACTGTGTTACTTTGCTTGTACATGGTTAGCAAAGTTGATCTTGGAAGAAACACCACTTCTGCAACCCCATCTACCTACCCAACTAGTTTGCCTAACATTTTTTATTCCTTCTTGGAGGGTGCACTTGGACTTGCAAACCCTTTGTGTGCCTTTTCTTTTGCATTGGCTTTTTTGCTTTCATTTCCTATCTAATACTACTCTTATTCCTTCCAAGGCCCCAGATTAAGCAGTTGGGAACCTTAGTTTCTCTACCTAGCTACCGATCTACCAAGATTAAACAATTTGGACAAATTTCTTTCTCTATTCTACAACATAAATTGAAAACATGGCATGATCCAGATTAGACTGTTGGGTCATCCATAACACTTTTGTGAATATGCAGACATATATACACTTTCTCTTTTCTTGTAAATATGGAACCTTTGTGGCAGAAAAATGGATCATATTTGGCACTAGTATTTTCCAATCATGAAATATGAAACCTATTGGTATAGGTATCCAACAATAGGCAACCTGACTTTTACAATGGTTTTATGCTCTTTTGCACGAAGAACGGCACCCCCATAAGTCACCTTTAACACTTCCACGAATCTGCACCAAAACTGCATTTCCGAACTATCACTGCATAACCTTCGGCATAATTCCAAGTTCTAATGTGCGAAAATCCCTCTTGGAGCACTACGCATGAGATATGCGCAGCTCCCCTCTAATCTGTGCACTTCACCCTTGAATCCTTACGAAGAGAGCAAGTTCGATGATGAGAATGAGCTCTTGAACGCTCATGTTTATATGCTCCATATGTGGGTTGAGTGTGGGGGTGGTTGCCCCATGGCCGACCCCAAAATATCCATGAACGTGCCCCAAAATCCTTCCTTACGCTGTCGGCCTTACCCATGGGCAAGCCCCTTCTCCATGGCGTATAAGCCCTCTTGAACGCTCTTCATTTTCTCATTAAGTGTCGTGCGCCCTTGTGTATCATCGCACTTCGTTTGGATGAACGTCGCATTTGCTACGATCATATCGTCACATTTTTCGCGTACGAGCGCCCACCCCTCGCAAGTTTGCCCGCTCGTGCACGTCCGTCGGTGCGCACCCGCCTGGGCACCCGCGCTCACCCGTCGCACGTTTCCTAGGGCGTTACACATTTCCTGTCACGCCCCCAAGCCTACGGTAGTCTTCCAACCATGCCGGCGAGGTGCGGACCACCCCACTTTTTCTTTTTAACAATACTCAAGTGCGCAGACTACGCCTAATTCACAACCGATACTCAGCTTGTGTTTCGCAACCAAGTAAAACATGCATTATCCTTTATACTTAATGAAAATCCATACTTCATTCATTATACATCGCAATTATTAAAACAACAAGAACAACAATTGCACAAGTATAAAGGGGAGGGGCAACTCCCCGTAACGTGAGTCTGCCCAACCATTTATTAAGAATATCAATTTTTACATACAAGTGTGCCTAGCAGAATCCAAGGCCAATACTTAACCAAATATACAAGATAGGCAACCTACCTTTTACAATGGTTTTATGCTCTTTTATACGAAGAACGGCACCCCCATAAGTCACCTGTAACACTTCGTTAAATCTGCATCAAAACCACACTTCCGAACTGTCACTACATAACCTTCGCATAATTCCCAAGGTTTACCGTACGTACATCCTTCTTGGAGTACCACGCATGAGATATGCATGACTCCCTTAGAACTGCGCACTTCCTACTCGAATCCTTGCGAAGACAGAGCAAAGTTCGATGATGGAATGAAGCTCAAATGCTCCACATATATATACGCTCTCATGGTGGTTTGAGTGTGGGGGTGGTCGCCCCTTGACCGACCACCAAACTTGCACAAACGCACCCCTAAACCCTTTATTATGTCGTCGGCCTCACCCATGGGCAATCCCCTTCTCAACGCATATAAGTCTTCCTTCGCGTTCGTTCATTTTCTCACTTAGTGTCGTGCGCCCTTGTCTATCGTCGCACTTCGTTTGGACAATCGTCGCATTTTTCGCGTAAGGAGCGCCCGCCCGTCGCATGTTTGCCCGCTCACGCACATCCGCCGACGCACGCTGAACCGAGCGCCCGCGCTCGACCATCGCACATTTCCTAGGGCGTTACATCCTCCTCCACCTGAAGTCATTGTCATCCTCGACAACATCCCAACTCCAAGCATCAATCCATGATGTCTACTCCCCTCACATATATGGAAAACATCCCTGCAACATATGTAGGCCTCCATCTCCACCATGTCTCATCTAAGTGACTAACTGTCACCAAGATAGTCCATATCAAGTATGTCAACGATGTCCACGATCATCGACCACTTGCTACAATCTCTCCATGCTTCTCTCCACCGTGAAAGGTTGCTCCTTTCAACATCAAGCTACATGTCCACTGCAACAAAGTGTCCACTCCATCATCTCCATCATCTCCATCATGTGCAAACTGCCCATGATATGTCAACAAGTGTTAACACACCTCAACCATGTGCCAACATCTCGTCTCATCAATCGGAAGTCCTCTCAATCCATGACAATCAACCATCATGTCACAATCTCCGCATGCTGCTCCATCATCGAAGGTTGGCCCCTCCATCTCAAGCTACATGATCACTGCAACACATCATGTTGTCCTCATCATGTGTCGTCTCCATGTGAACCTGCTGCCACGATATTCCAACACAATGCCAACATATCTCTGTACACTACGCGTCCCCATGTCTGAACTAGTTGGGTAGCTAATCCAACCATCTGCTCAAGCCATGAGAGTGAACATCCTCATGCCACCATCAGTTGTTCCTCAAAGCATCCCTGTCACATACTGAACTCGATCAAGAATCCATCCATAAGTAAACCATGCTCAGGTCCATGAATTATTCCTCATCTCATCTGCAACATGTCCATGATGTTTGGTGTCAATGTGCTATATGAAATTAGTCACATCAATCCCAACATCATCCATAAGTGTGCCTCCTCCATATGAAGAGACCATCTCATCAATCTCCAACTCTCGGTTTGCCACATCCTTGTCCATGAAGCTACCTCCATCACATTTGCAATGTGCCATCCCTCAAGTCATCCAAGTGTTCTAAGAGAACACTCCTCCATCAAGTGTCAAGTGTTCCAAGAGAGCACCTCATCACCAAGTCAAGTGCCTCAAGGGAACACCTTCCTCATGTCTCCATGTGCTGCCCATGATCAAAGATCAATCAGCTCCCATGTGTAAAAGAAGTTGAGTCTTGGCTCAACCCATACCCAAGTGTAGCCACCAAGGTACCATCATCATTGTAACCCCATCACCTCAAAGTGCCTCATACCGATCATCCACATCAAGTCACTCTTTCAAGCCATTCCCATACATGAAATTGGAAAGTGTGCATCCCATACTGCACCAAAGACTCTGCCCTCAGCTCCTCAATGCATCAGATCCTCTAAGTCCACCATATATGAAGTCTCCCAGAAGTCACAACAATCTCATGTCATCATGAGCTCCATAAGCCATCCCCAACCAACACTCTAGCAAGCATCCAAATCTCCGCCCAAAGGTCTCTGCAAGATGCCTCAGCTCTCCATGTAGTAAGGATGCTCCATAGGCTGCTCACAACTCCATCCAAGTCCATGGCTTTGTTACACAAGAGTGTACAACCTCCCCATAGGCTCATAAGTAATAAGTCTCCATGTCACATAAGCACATCTATCTGCCCAACGTCCATGCCATGGTACACTTTATTGGATGTCCATAAGTGACATCTCTACAGGTGCCCATACAATATGTCCCTGCACAAGACTGTTATGCTCCATGTCTCCAACCTGATGTCCATGACTAATTTGTCCATGTAGTCCACCCAAGTAGGCTCATCACAACCCTCGGTCATCCATCCAAGCTTCAATCTTCGATTTAGTGAACTCGGTCACCAACCACATCGTCATGTCATGAGTTTCCTTCATCATAGCTCCTCCACCTAAGTGTCACCAAGACTATGACAAGTCTACCCAAAACATCATCATCACATGAGTCTCTTCATCATAGCTCCTCCACCAAAGTGTCCATCAAGACTATCTCTTGGTCTCGGCCATGAGAAGTCCACCCAAGCTTTGTCATTACGAGTCCCTTCCATCATATCTCCTCTACCAAAGTGTCACCAAGACTATCTCTTAGTCTCGGCCATGAGAAGTCCACCCAAGAGTGTGCCCTTCAAAACTGCCCATGGGTCATGCCGGGTACTTAGCGATGTGGCTAAAGCACTCCCAATCATCCACAACAATCATCAAGTTCCACCCTTGTCACGGGTCTTTGTACCTTCTCCCACAAGGTCACAAACAACCCCAACAAGTCCTGCAAACATCAACAATCCTTGTTCCTCCATACAAGGCCTCATCATAAGCACCCATGGTAAAATGCTCCCTAGCTTTGGCAAACGGGCTTTGCCCTTCCCTGGACACGGTCCATCTACCAAATGCCAAGATGAAACACATTTATTACCATCATCATCGTGATGATGAACATGAGGTTCCTACATGAGAGTACCCTCATCCATACATGTCTGCAAACTGCACGATCCTCGTCCAACTTGATCAAAATCAAGTTCATCCTCGGTCACGGTCATGTCTGCAACATCTTCGGTCATCAAGACTTCCTCTTCCTTGGTAGCATAATCTACAATTTTAAATTGCTCCATTGTCCAACCAAGTTGAAGAAGCTCATCTTCAACATTCTTTTCCAAGACTGCAAGCTCGTCATGAATCCGGGGATTCTTCTTCTTCAACCGCTTCAACCTGTATAAGGTGAGCAAGAGCTTCCCTTCACCTTCTTCCAAACTTTCCATGCCTTGTTCTTTGTCTTTCCCTGGTTCGTCCTTCATTCAAACGCCCAAATCATGTATACCTTCTCATACGCAGTCCCACTTGTCCACCTGACAAGTGCCCAATTCGCATGACCAGCACGTAGTGTCGTCTGCACTACTCTACGACACCCGGTTCCAACCTTTACCAGCTTCACCAAGCACCCTGCAACCATGAACCGGCCCTTGTTCCACTTGTATGTGAACCTAGCTTCCTTCACCTGCAAGTCCTTGACTCCACTGTCATTTCGTCACGAAATTCACTAGCTTTGATACCACCTGTCATGCCCCCAAGCCTACGGTAGTCTTCCAACCGTGCCGGCGAGGTGTATCACCACCCCACTTTTTCTTTTTGACAGTACTCAAGTGTGTGGACTACGCCTAATTCACAACCGATACTAAGCTTGTGTTTCGCAACCATGTAAAACATGCATTATCCTTTATACTTAATCAAAACCCATACTTCATTCATTATCCATCGCAATTATTAAAACAGCAAGAACAACAATTGCACAAGTATAAAGGGGAGGGGCAACTCCCCGTAATGTGAGTCTGCCCAACCATTTATTAAGAATATCAGCTTTTTACATACAAGTGTGCCTGGAAGAATCCAAGGCCAACCCTTAACCAAATATACACAATAGGCGACCTGCCTTTTACAATGGTTTTATGCTCTTTTATACAAAAAATGGCACCCCCATAAGTCACCTGTAACACTTCGTTAAATCTGCATCAAAACCGCACTTCCGAACTATCACTACATAACCTTCGCATAACTCCTAAGATTTATCATACGTACATCCTTCTTGGAGTACCACGCATGAGATATGTGTGACTCCCTTAGAACTGCGCACTTCCCACTCGAATCCTTGCGAAGATAGAGCAAAGTTCGATGATGGAATGAAGCTCAAACGCTCCACATATATATACGCTTTCATGGAGGTTTGAGTGTGGGGGTGGTAACCCCTTGGCCGACCACCAAACCTGCACAAAATTACCCCTAAACCCTTTATTACGCCGTTGACCTCACCCATGGGCAAGCCCCTTCTCAACGCATATAAGTCTTCCTTCGCGTTCGTTCATTTTCTCACTAAATGTCGTGTGCCCTTGTGTATCGTCACACTTCGTTTGGACGATCGACGCATTTTTCACGTAAGGAGCGCCCGCCCGTCGCATGTTTGCCCGCTCGCGCACATCTGCCAACGCGCGCCGGCCCGGGCGCCCGCGCTCGGCCGTCGCACATTTCCTAGGGCATTACATGCGATGGGCAGAACAGTTGGAGTCAAGTACCAACTGTGACGCCCCCAAGCCTACGGTGGTCTTTCAACCATGCCGGCGAGATGCGGCACCACCCCACTTTTTCTTTTTAACAATACTAAAGTGTGCGGACTATGCCTAATTCACAACCAATACACAGCTTTTGTTTTGCAACCAAGTAGAACATGCATTATCCTTTATACTTAATGAAAACCCATACTTCATTCATTATCCATCGCAATTATTAAAACAACAAGAACAACAATTGCACAAGTATAAAGGGGAGAGGCAACTCCCCGTAACGTGAGTCTGCCCAACCGTTTATTAAGAATATCAGTTTTTACGTACAAGTGTGCCTGGCAGAATCCAAGGCCAACACTTAACCAAATATACAAGATAGGAAATTCGCCTTTACATCATTAGTTTATGCTTCCTTCGTACAAAGAATAGTACTCTCACGAGCCACCCTAAACCTCTACGGAATATGCACTAAACTGCACACGACCAACCTCTGGCTCACGGTCCTCTTAAGTGCCAAAACCCAAGAGATAATTCTGTGCACACTCTATGCTATGCGCATGAGTTATGCGCATATAAAACTATGCATTCCTCACTAGTAGTGCGAGCTAAGAGATGAGCGAAAGTTGATGATCGAATGAGCTCTTGAATGCTCACATATATACACATCAAATGGTGGTTGAGTGTGGGGGTGGTCGCCCCTTGGCCGACCCCAAAATCTCCATGAATGCACCCCAAAACCTTCTAACGCTGGTCGGCTTTGCCATAGGCAAGACCCTCTCCAAGTCACCATATAAGTTTCCTTATCGTTCATCATTTTCTTATTAAGTGTCGTGCGCTGTTTTATCTTTCGTCGCACTTCGTTTTGGATGATCATCATATTTTTCCGTGTAAGGAGTGCCCACCCGTCGCATGTTTGCCCGCTCGTGCACGTCCGCTAGCGCGCACCCGCCCGGGCGCTCGCGCTCACTCGTCGCACAATTCCTAGGGCGTTACATCCTCCTCCACCTGAAGTCGTTGTCATCCTCAACAACATCCCAACTCCAAGCATCAATCCATGATGTCGACTCCCCTCACATATACCACAAACAACCTACAACATATGTAGGCCTCCATCTCCACCATGTCTTATCTAAGTGACCAACTGTCACCAAGATAGTCCATACCAAGGTATGTCGTATATCGGATGTCCATGACCAGCGGCTCCATCTCACAATCTCTCCATGCTGCTCTCCAGCGTGAAAGGCTGCTCCTTTCAACATCAAGCTACATGTCCACTGCAACAAAGTGTCCACTCCATCATGTCCATCATCTCCATCATGTGCAAAATGCCCATGATATATCAACAAGTGTTAACACATCAAAATCATGTGCCAACATCTCATCTCAACAATCGGAATTCCTCTCAATCCATGACAATCAACCATCATGTCACAATCTCCAAATGCTGCTCCATTGTGGAAGGTTGGTCCCTCCATCTCTAGCTACATGCTTATTGCAACATATAGTGTCGACCTCATGTTGTCCCCATGTGAACCTGCTGCCATGATACTCCAACACAATGCTAACACATCTCTGTACAAGCCGGCCACCATGTCTGAACTATTTGGGTAGCTAATCCAACTATCACACGCAAACCATGAGAATGCACATCCTCATGCCACCATCAGTTGTTCCTCAAAGCATCCCTGCCAAACCCTAAACTCGATCAAGAATCCATCCTCATAAGTAAACCATGCTCAGGTCCATGAAGTAGTCCTCATCTCATCTGCAACATGTCCATGATGTTTGGTGTCAATGTGCTATATGAAATCAGCCACATCAATCCCAACATCATCCATAAGTGTGCCTCCTCCATATGAAGAGACTATCTCATCAAACTCCAACTCTCGGTTTGCCACATCCAAGTCCATGAAGCTATCTCCATCCATCTGCAATGTGCCATCCCTCAAGTCATCCAAGTGTTCTAAGAGAACACTTCTCCATCAAGTGTCAAGTGTCCCAAGAGAACACCTCATCACTAAGTCAAGTGCCTCAAGAGAACACCTTTCTCATATCTCCATGTGTTGCCCATGATCAAAGATCAATCAGCTCCCATGTGAAAAAGTAGTTGAGTCTCGACTCAACCCATACCCAAGTGTAGCCACCAAGGTATCATCATCGTAACTCCATCACCTCAAAGTGCCTCATACCGATCCTGCACATCAAGTCACTCTTTCAAGCCATGCCCATACATGGGGTTTGAAAGTGTGCATCCCATACTGCACCAAAGACTCTGCCCTCAGCAACTCAATGCATTAGATCCTCCAAGTCCACCATACATGAAGTCTCCAAGAAGTCATAATAATCTCATGTCATCATGAGCTCCATAAGCCATCCTCAACCAACACTCTAGCAAACATACAAGTCTCCACCAAAAGGTCTCCACAAGATGCCTCAGCTCTCCATGTAGTAAGAATGCTCCATAGGCTGCTCACAACTCCATCCAAGTCCATGGCTTTGTTGCACAAGAGTGTACAACATCTCCATAGGCTCATAAGTATAAGTCTCCATGTCACACAAGAAAATCTATCTGCTCAACATCCATGCCTGGTTACACCTCATCGAATGTCCACAAGTGACATCTCCACAAGTGCACCTACAATATGTCCCTGCATATGATTTCCATGCTCCATCTCTCCAACCTGATGTCCATGACTAAGTCATCCATGTAGTCCAACCAAGTAGACTCATCACCACCATCGGTCTCCTCATCCAAGCTGCAATCTTCGGTCTAGTGAACTCGGTCACCAAACCATATCATCATGTCATGTCATGAGTTTCCTTCATCATAGCTCCTCCACGTAAGTGTCCACCAAGACTATGAGAAGTCCACCCAAAACATCATCATCACATGAGTCTCTCCATCATAGCTCCTCCACCAAAGTGTCCATCAAGACTATCTCTTGGTCTCGGCCATGAGAAGTCCACCCAAGAGTGTGCCCTTCAAACTGTCCATGAGTCATGGCGGGCACTTAACCATGTGGCTAAAGCATGACCCATCCATCCACAACGGTCATCAAGTTCCACCCTTGTCACGGGTCTTTGTACCTTCTCTCACAAGGTCACAACCAACCCCAACAAGTCCTGCAAACCTCAACAATCCTTGTTTCTCCATACAAGGTCTCATCATGAACTTCCATGGTAAGATGCTCCATAGCATCGGCAAACTGGCTTTGCCCTTCCCTACACATATTCCATCTACCAAATGTCCAAATGAAACACATGTATCATCAATACTCACATCATCATGAGGTTCCTCCATGAGAGTTCCCTCATCCACCCATGTCTTCGAATTGCACGATCCTGGTCCAACTTGATCAAGCTCAAGTTCATCCTCGGTCACGGTCATATCTGCAACATCTTCGGTCATCAAGACTTCCTCTTTCTTGGTTGCACAATCTGCAACTTCAACTTGCTCCATTGTCCAACCAAATTGAAGAAGTTCATCTTTAACGTTCTTCTCCAAGACTGCAAGCTTCTCACGAATACGGGGATTCTCCTTTTTCAACTGCTTCAACCTGTATAAGGTAAGTAAGAGCTTCCCTTCACCTTCTTCCAAACTTGACATGCCTTGTTCTTCGTCTTTCCCTGGTTCGTCGTTCATTCAAGCGCCCAAACCGTGTATACATGTCCACACGCAATCCCACTTGTCCACCTGACAAGTCCCCAAATCGTATGACTAGCACGTAGAACCGCCTGCACTACTCTATGACACCTGGTTCCAACCTTTACTAGCTTCACCAAGCACCCTGCAACCATGAACCGGCCCTTGTTCCACTTGTGTGAAACTAGCTTCCTTTACCTGCAAGTACCTGCCTTCACTGTCACGAGCAACCTGCTCAACCAGCTCAACCGAACTCTGATACCAACTGTCACGTTGTGTATCATCTTTTATCCACAAGCTACACCAGCTCTGATACCAACTTCACTTCGGTGAAGTTGTGTAGCAGCTTCTACCTTCAACACGAGCTCACCAAGCTCCGATACCAACTGTCACGCCCCTAAGCCTACGGTGGTCTTTCAACCATGTGGGCGAGATGCGGCACCACCCCACTTTTTCTTTTTAACAATACTCAAGTGTGCGGACTACGCCTAATTCACAACCGATACTCAGCTTGTGTTTCGCAACTAAGTAAAACATGCATTATGCTTTATACTTAATGAAAACCCATACTTCATTCATTATCCATCGCAATTATTAAAACAACAGGAACAACAATTGCACAAGTATAAAGGGGAGGGGCAACTCCCCATAACATGAGTCTGCCCAACCATTTATTAAGAATATCAGTTTTTACATACAAGTGTCCCTGGCAGAATCCAAGGCCAACACTTAACCAAATATACAAGATAGGCAATTCGCCTTTACATCATCAGTTTATGCTTCCTTCGTACAAAGAATAGTACTCTCACGAGCCACCATAAACCTCTACGGAATCTGCACTAAATTTCACATGACCAACCTCCGGCTCACGGTCCTCTTACTTGCCAAAACCCACGAGATAACTTTGCGCACACTCTATGTTATGGGCATGAGTTATGCGCATATAAAACTACTCATTCCTCACTAGTAGTGCGAGCTAAGAGATGAGCGAAAGTTGATGATCGAATGAGCTCTTGAACGCTCACATATATACACATCAAACGGTGGTTGAGTGTGGGGGTGGTCACCCCTTGGCCGACCCCCAAATCTCCATGAACGCGCCCCAAAACCTTCTAATGTTGGTCGGCTTTGCCATAGGTAAGCCCCTCTCCAAGTCGCCATATAAGTTTCCTTATCGTTCGTCGTTTTCTTATTAAGTGTCGTGCACTGTTTTATATTTCGTCGCACTTCGTTTTGGATGATCGTCGCATTTTTTGCATAAGGAGCGCCCGCTCGTCACATGTTTGCCCGCTCATGCACGTCCGTCGACGCGCGCCCGCACTCCCCCGTTTCACAATTCCTAGGGCGTTACAGTACGTCCATCTCAACCGCACATTAGAGTATTACGGCACCACCCCCATTAGGGTGTCACGCCCCCAAGCCTATGGTAGTCTTCCAACCGTGCTGGCAAGGTGCGGCACCACCCCACTTTTTCTTTTTAACAATACTTAAGTGTGCGGACTACGCCTAATTCACAACCGATACTCAGTTTGTGTTTCACAACCAAGTAAAACATGCGTTATCCTTTATACTTAATAAAAAACCATACTTCATTCATTATCCATCACAATTATTAAAACAGCAAGAACAACAATTGCACAAGTATAAAGGGGGAGGGGCAACTCCTCGTAACATGAGTCTGCCCAACCGTTTTATTAGAATATCAGTTTACAGTATACAAATATACAAGTGTGCCAAGCAGAATCCAATGCCAACACTTAACCAAATATGCAAAGTAGGCAACCTGCCTTTTACAATGGTTTTATGCTCTTTTGCACGAAGAATGACACCCCCATAAGTCACCTGTAACACTTCGACAAATCTGCACCAAAACCGCACTTCCGAACTGTCACTGCATAACCTTCGGCATAATTCCAAGTTCTAACGTGCGCACATCCCTCTTGGAGTGCTACGCAAGAGATATGCACAGTTCCACTCTAATTTGCGCACTTCACCCTTGAATCCTTGTGAAGAGAGCAAGTTCGATGATGGAATGGAGCTCAAACGCTCCACATATATATACGCTTTCATGGTGGTTGAGTGTGTGGCCGGTCGCCCCTTGGCCGACCCCCAAAAATCCATAAACGCGGCCCAAATTACTACTTATGCCGTCGGCCTTACCCATGGGCAAGCCCCCATCTCAATGCATATAAGTTCTCCTCAGCGCTCATTCATTTCTCCACAAGTCGTTCGTTGTTTTTGGTTATCGTCACACGGTCGTCCACTGTAACATCGCAATTTATGCGATGAACCGTCGCACCACACGCCCAACGTGCGCCCTCCCGCTCTCGTGCGCGCCTGCCCGGCGCTCGCCCGTCCGGGCGCCCGTCGCACATTTCCTAGGGCGTTACATCCTCCTCCACCTGAAGTCGTTGTCGTCCTCGACAACATCCCAACTCCAAGCATCAATCCATGATTTCGACTCCCCTCACATATATGGCATACATCCTGCAACATATGTAGGCCTCCATCTCCACCATGTCTCATCTAAGTGGCCAATTGTCACCAAGATAGTCCATACCAATGAATACGTCCATAAATATGTCGTATATCAGATGTCCATGACCACTGGCTCCCTGTCAAAATCTCTCCATGCTGCTCTCCAGCATGAAGGCTGCTCCTTTCAACATCAAGCTACATGTCCACTGCAACAAAGTGTCCACTCTATCATGTCCATCCTTTCCATCATGTGCAAATTTCCCATGATATGTCAACAAGTGTCAACAAACCTCAACCATGTGCCAACATCTCATCTCAACAATCGGAAGTCCTCTCGATCCATGACAATCAACCATCTGTCATAATCCCCACATGCTGCTCCATCATTGAAGGTTGGCCCCTCCATCTCAAGCTACATGATCACTGCAACATATCATGTTGTCCTCATCATGTGTCGTTCCCATGTGAACCTGCTACCATGATACTCCAACACAATGCCATCATATCTCATGCACACTACTAGTCCCCATCTCTGAATTAGTTGGGTAGCTAATCCAACCATCACGCCCAAATCATGAGAGTGAACATCCTCATGCCACCATCAGTTATTCCTCAAAGCATCCCTGTCACATCCCGAACTCGATCAAGAATCCATCCATAAGTAAACCATGCTTAGGTCCATGAAGTAGTCCTCATCTCATGTGCAACATGTCCATGATGTTTGGTGTCAATGTGCTATATGAAATCAGCCACATCAATCCCAACATCATACATAAGTGTGCCTCTTCTATGTGAAGAGACCATCTCATCAACCAACTCTCGGTTTGCCACATCCATGTCCATGAAGCTACCTCCATCACATCTGCAATGTGCCATCCCTCAAGTCATCCAAGTGTTCTAAGAGAACACTTCTCCATCAAGTGTCAAGTGTCCCAAGAGAGCACCTCATCACCAAGTCAAGTGCCTCAAGAGAACACCTTCCTCATGTCTCCATGTGCTGCCCATCATCAGAGATCAATCAGCTCCCATGTGCAAAAGTAGTTGAGTCTCGGCTCAACCCATACCCAAGTGTAGCCACCAAGGTATCATCATCGTAACTCCATCACCTCAAAGTGCCTCATACCGATCCTGCAAATCAAGTCACTCTTTCAAGCCATGCCCATACATGGGGTTTGAAAGTGTGCATCCCATACTGCACCAAAGACTCTGCCCTCAGCTCCTCAAGGTATCAAATCCTCTAAGTCCACCATATGAAGTCCCCTAGAAGTCACAACAATCTCATGTCATCATGAGCTCCATAAGCCATCCTCAACCAACACACAAGCAAGCATACAAGTCTCCACCCAAAGGACTCTGCAAGATGCCTTAGCTCTCCATGTAGTAAGAATGATCCATAGGCTGCTCACAACTCCATCCAAGTCCATGACTTTGTTGCACAAGAGTGTACAACCTCTCCATAGTCTCATAAGTAATAAGTCTCCATGTCACAAAGCAAATCCATCTGCTCAACATCCATGCCAGGTTACACCTCATCGGATGTCCATAAGTGACATCTCTACAAGTGCACCTACAATATGTCCCTGCATAAGACTGCCATGGTCCATGTCTCCAACCTTATGTCCACGACTAAGTTGTCATGTAGTCCACCCAAGTAGGCTCACCACAACCATCGGTCATCCATCCAAGCTACAATCATCAGTTTAGTGAACTCGGTCACCAACCATATCATCATCTCATGTCATGAGTTTCCTTCATCATAGCTCCTCCACCCAAGTGTCACCAAGACTATGAGAAGTCCACCCAAAACATCATCATCACATGAGTCTCTTCATCATAGTTCCTCCACCAAAGTGTCCATCAAGACTATCTCTTGTTCTCGGCCATGAGAAGTCCACCCAAGCTTTGCCATTATGAGTCCCTTCCATCATAGCTTCTTCAACAAAGTGTCACCAAGACTATCTCTTGGTCTCGGCCATGAGAAGTCCACCCAAGTGTGTGCCCTCCAAACTGTCCATGAGTCATGCCAGGCACTTAGCCATGTGGCTAAAGCATGACCCACTCACCCACAATGATCATCAAGTCCCACCCTTTTCACGGGTCTTTGTACGTTCTATCACAAGGTCACAAACAACCCCAACAAGTCCTGCAAACATCAACAATCCTTGCTTCTCCATACAAGGTCTCATCATAAGCATCCATGGTAAGAGGCTCCCTAGGATCGGCAAACTGGCTTTGGCCTTCCCTACACATAGTCCATCTACCAAATGTCCAAATGAAACACATGTATCATCAATACTCACATCATCATGAGGTTCCTCCATGAGAGTTCCCTCATCCACCCATGTCTGCAAACTGCACGATCCTAGTCCAACTTTATCAAGCTCAAGTTCATCCTCGGTCACGGTCATATCTGCAACATCTTCGGTCATCAAGACTTCCTCTTTCTTGGTTGCACAATCTGCAACTTCAACTTGCTCCATTGTCCAACCAAATTGAAGAAGCTCTTCTTCAACGTTCTTCTCCAAGATTGCAAGCTCTTCATGAATGCGGGGATTCTCCTTTTTCAACCACTTCAACCTATACAAGGTAAGAAAGAGCATCCCTTCACCTTCTTTGAAACCTGCCATGCCTTGTTCTTTGTCTTCCCCTAGTTCGTCCTTCGTTCAAGCGCCCAAACCGTGTATACCTGCCCACACGCAATCCCACTTGTCCGCTTGACAAGTGCCCAAATCGTATGACCAGCACGTAGTATCACCTACACTACTCTACGACACTCGGTTGCAACCTTTACCAGCTTCACCAAGCATCCTGCAACCATGAACCGGCCCTTGTTCCACTCATGTGAAACTAGCTTCCTTCACCTGCAAGTCCTTGACTCCACTGTCACGAGCAACCTGCTCAACCAAGCTCAACCGAGCCACTTCAATGCTTCATCAACCCGGTTATCAGCCTGCTTTGATACCACCTGTCAAGTTGTGTATCAGCTTTCATCCGCAAGCAACACCAGCTCTGATACTGCCTGTCATGCCCCCAAGCCTACGGTAGTCTTCCAACCGTGCCGGCGAGGTGCGACACCACCCCACTTTTTCTTTTTAACAATACTCAAGTGTGCGGACTACGCCTAATTCACAACCAATACTCAGTTTGTGTTTCGCAACCAAGTAAAACATGCGTTATCCTTTATAATTAATGAAAACCCATACTTCATTCATTATCCATCGCAATTATTAAAATAGCAAGAACAACAATTGCACAAGTATAAAGGGGGAGGGGCAACTCCACATAACTTGAGTCTGCCCAACCATTTTATTAGAATATCATTTTACAGTATACAAATGTATAAGTGTGCCTGGCAGAATCCAAGGCCAACACTTAAACAAATATGCAAAGTAGGCAACCTGCCTTTTACAATGGTCTTATGCTCTTTTGCACGAAGAACGGCACCCCCATAAGTCACCTGTAACACTTCGACAAATCTGCACCAAAACCGCACTTCCGAACTGTCACTGCATTACCTTTGGCATAATTCCAAGTTCTAACGTGCGCACATCCCTCTTGGAGTGCTACGCATGAGATATGCGCATCTCCACTCTAATCTGCGCGCTTCACC
This sequence comes from Pinus taeda, assembly GCA_000404065.3. Lineage (NCBI taxonomy): Eukaryota > Viridiplantae > Streptophyta > Pinopsida > Pinales > Pinaceae > Pinus > Pinus taeda. Next base: position 24,282 of record APFE030165165.1, on the reverse strand, counting down.
CTTGAATCCTTGCGAAGAGAGCAAGTTCGATGATGGAATGGAGCTCAAACGCTCCACATATATATACGCTCTCATGGTGGTTGAGTGTGTGGGCGGTCGCCCCTTGGCCGACCCCCAAAACTCCATAAACGCACCCCGAACTACTTCTTATGCCGTCGGCCTTGCCCATGGGCAAGCCCCCATCTCAACGCATATAAGTTCTCCTCAGTGCTCGTTCATTTCTCCACAAGTTGTTCGTTGTTTTTGGTTATCGTCGCACGGTCGTCTGCTGTAACGTCACAATTTATGTGATGAACCGTCGCACCGCATGCCCAACGTGCGCCCGCCTGCTCTCGTGCGCGCCCGCCTGGCGCTCGCCCGCTCGACGCTCGCCCGCCCGGGCGCCCGTCGCACATTTCCTAGGGCGTTACAACTGTCGCACATTTCCTGATATGGACATATGGAATGAGGTGGTATGGACATTTGGTAGATGGACTATGTGCAGGGAAGGGCAAAGCCAGTTTGCCGATGCTATGGAGCATCTTACCATGGAAGTTCATGATGAGACCTTGTATGGAGAAACAAGGATTGTTGAGGTTTGCAGGACTTGTTGGGGCTGGTTGTGACCTTGTTGGAGAGGGTACAATGGCCCGTGACAAGGGTGGAACTTGATGATCGTTGTGGATGATTGGGTTTTGCTTAGCCACATGGCTAAGTGCCTGGCATGACCCATGGATAGTTTGAAGGGCACACTCTTGGGTGGACTTCTCATGGCCAAGACCAAGAGATAGTCTTGGTGACACTTTGGTGGAGAAGCTATGATGGAAGGGACTCGTAATGACAAAGCTTGGGTGGACTTCTCATGGCCGAGACCAAGAGATAGTCTTGATGGACACTTTGGTGGAGGAACTATGATGGAGAGACTCATGTGATGGTGATGTTTTGGGTGGACTTATCATAGTCTTGGTGACACTTAGGTGGAGGAGCTATGATGAAGGAAACTCATGACATGACTTGATGATGTGGTTGGTAACCTAGTTCACTAAACCGAAGATGGCAGCTTGGATATGGATGACCGATGGTTGTGATGAGGCTACTTGGTTGGACTATATGACAACTTGGTCATGGACATCAGGTTGGAGACATGGAGCATGGCAGTCTTATGCAGGGACATATTGTGGGTGCACTTGTAGAGATGTCACTTATGGGCATCCAATGAGGTGTACTAAGGCATGCATGTTGTGCAGATAGATGTGCTTGTGTGACTAGAGACTTATTGATTATGAGCCTATGGAGAGCTTGTGCGCACATTTCCTAATGAGGGTGTCGTTCTTCGAATAAAAGAGCATAAAACCATTGTAAAAGGCAGGTTGCCTATCTTGTATATTTGGTTAAGTGTTGGCCTTGGATTCTGCCAGGCACACTTGTATGTAAAAACTGATATTCTTAATATACGGTTGGGCAGACTCACGTTATGGGGAGTTTCCCCTCCCCTTTATACTTGTGCAATTGTTCTTGATGTTTTATAATTGTTGATGGTTAATGAATAAAGTATGGGCTTTCATTAAGTATAAAGGATAATGCATGTTTTACTAAAGTAGGTTTCACTCACCCATGGACGTTTAAAGGGGGAGGGGAAACTCCCCGTAACGTGAGTCTGCCCAACCGTTTTATTAGAATATCAATTTACAGTATACAAATGTACAAGTGTGCCTGGCAGAATCCAAGGCCAGCACTTAACCAAATATACAAGATAGGAAACCTGCCTTTTACAATGGTTTTATGCTCTTTTATACGAAGAACGGCACCCCCATAAGTCACCTGTAATACTTCGTTAAATCTGCACCAAAACCATACTTCCGAACTATCCCTGCATACTCTTCGGCATAATTCCAAGTTCTAATGTGCGCGCATCCCCCTTGGAGCGCTACGCATGAGATATGCACAGCTCCACTCTAATCTGCGCACTTCACCCTTGAACTCTTGCAAAGAAGGCAAAGTTGGATGATGGAATGGAGCTCAAACGCTCCACATATATATACGCTCTCATGGTGGTTGAGTGTGTGGGCGGTTGCCCCTTGGCCTACCCCCAAAAATCCGTAAACGCGCCCTGAATTACTTCTTATGTCATCGGCCTTACCCATGGGAAAGCCCCCATCTCAACACATATAAGTTCTCCTCGGCGCTCGTTCATTTCTCCACAAGTGTCACGCCCCCAAGCCTACGGTAGTCTTCCAACCGTGCCGGCGAGGTACGTCACCACCCCACTTTTTCTTTTTAACAATACTCAAGTGTGAGGACTATGCCTAATTCACAACCGATACTCAGTTTGTGTTCCGAAACCAATTAAAACATGAGTTATCCTTTTTACTTAAAGAAAACCCATACTTCATTCATTATCCATCGCAATTATTAGAACAGAAAGAACAACAATTGCACAAGTATAAAGGGGGAGGGGTAACTCCCCGTAACGTGAGTCTGCCCAACCGTTTTATTACAATATTAGTTTACAGTATACAAATGTAAAAATGTGCCTGGCAGAATCCAAGGCCAACACTTAACAAAATATGCAAAGTAGGCAACCTGCCTTTTACAATGGTTTTATGCCCTTTTATACAAAGAACGGCACCCCCATAAGTCACCTGTAACACTTCGTTAAATCTGCACCAAAACCATACTTCTGAACTGCCACTGCATACTCTTTGGCATAATTCCAAGTCCTACTATGCGCACATCCCACTTGGAGTGCTACGCATGAGATATGCGCAGCTCCACTCTAATCTGCGCACTTCACCCTTGAACTCTTGCGAAGAAGGCCAAGTTCGATGATGGAATGGAGCTCAAACGCTCCACATATATATACGCTCCAACGATGGTGGGTGTGGGGGCGGTCGCCCCTTGGCCGACCCCCAAAATATCATGAATGCACCCCGGAACCTTCTATCGATGGCCGTCGGCTTTGCCATAGGCAAGCCCCTCCTCCATGGCGTATAAGTCCCCTAACCGAGAGTTGGAGATTGATGAGATGGTCTCTTCACATGGAGGAGGCACACTTATGGATGATGTTGGGAATGATGTGACTAATTTCATATAGCACATTGGTACCAAACATCATGGACATGTTGCAGATGAGATGAGGACTACTTCATGGACCTGAGCATGGTTTACTTATGAGGATGGATTCTTGATCGAGTGCAGGATGTGACAGGGATGCTTGAGGGACAACTGATGGTGGCATGAGGACGTTCACTCTCATGGCTTGAGCAGATGGTTGGATTAGCTACCCAACTAGTTCAAACATGGGGATGCGTAGTGTACAGAGATATGTTGGCATTGTGTTGGAGTATCATGGCAGCAGGTTCACATGGGAACGATACATGATGGGGTCAACATGATATGTTGCAATCGGCATGTAGCTTGAGATGGAGGGACCAGCCTTCCACGGTGGAGCAACATGTGGAGATTGTGACATGATGGTTGATTGTCATGGATTGAGAGGACTTCCGATCGTTAATATGAGATGTTGGCACATAGTTGAGGTGTGTTAACACTTGTTGACTTATCATGGGCAGTTTGCACATGATGGAGATGATGCACATGATGGAGTGGACACCTTGTTGCAGTGGACATGTAGCTTCATGAGTGAAAGGATTAGCCTTTCATGGGAGAGAGCAGCATGGAGAGATTGTAGCAGGTGATCGATGATCGTGGACATCGTTGACATACTTGGTATGGACTATCTTGGTGACAGTTAGTCACTTAGATGAGACATGGTGGAGATGAAGGCCTACATATGTTGCAGGGATGTTTTCCATATATATGAGGGGAGTCGACATCATGGATTGATGCTTGGAGTTGTGATGTTGTCGAGGACGACAACAACTTCAGGTGGAGGAGGATGTAACACTCTAGGAAATGTGCGACAGGCGCCCGGGCAGGCGAGCGCCGGGCGGGCGCGCACAAGAGCGGGCGGGCGTGCGTTGGGCGTATGATGCGATGGTTCATCGCATAAATTGCGACGTTACAGCGGACGACCGTGCAACGATAACCAAAAACAACGAACGACTTGTGGAGAAATGAACGAGCGCCGAGGAGAACTTATATGCGTTGAGATGGGGGCTTGCCCATGGGCAAGGTCGACGGCATAAGAAGTAATTTTGGTCGCGTTTATGGAGTTTTGGGGGTCAGCCAAGGGGCGACCACCCACACACTCAACCACCATGAGAGCGTATATATATGTGGAGCATTTGAGCTCCATTCCATCATCGAACTTGCTCTCTCTTCCCACAATTCAAGTGAGAAGTGCGCATTAAGGGTGGGAGCTACGCATATCTCATGCGTAGTGCTCCAAAGTGACTTATACGTACGGTGGGCTTGAGACTACAACGAAGGTTATGCAATGACAGTTCAGAAGTATGGTTTTGGTGCAGATTTAACGAAGTATTACAGGTGACTTATGGGGGTGTCGTTATTCATATAAAAGAGCATAAAACCATTGTAAAAGGCAGGTTGCCTATCTTGTATATTTGGTTAAGTGTTGGCCTTGGATTCTGCCAGGCACACTTGTACATTTGTATACCGTAAACTGATATTCTAATAAAACGGTTGGGCAGACTCACGTTACGGGGAGGCGCCCCTTCCCCTTTATACTTGTGCAATTGTTGTTCTTGATGTTTTAATAATTGCGATGGATAATGAATGAGGTATAGGTTTTCATTAAGTATAAAGGATAATGCATGTTTTACTTGGCTACGAAACACAAGTTGAGTATCTGTTGTGAATTAGGCATAGTCCGCACACTTGAGTATTGTTAAAAAGAAAAAGTGGGGTGGTGTCGCACCTCGTCGGCACGATTGGAAGACTACCATAGGCTTGGAGGCGTGACAGGTGGTATCAGGCCCCCATGAGAGCGTATATATATGTCGAATGTTTGAGCTCCATTCCATCATCGAACTTTGCCTTCTTCGCAAGAGTTCAAGGGTGAAGTGCGCAGATTAGAGTGGAGCTGTGCATATCTCATGCGTAGCACTCCAAGTGGGATGTGCGCACAGTAGGAATTGTAATCATGCCGAAGAGTATGCTGTGGCAATTCGGAAGTATGGTTTTGGTGCAAATTTAACGAAGTGTTACAGGTGACTTATGGGGGTGTCGTTCTTCGTATAAAAGAGCATAAAACCAATGTAAAAGGCAGGTTGCCTACTTTGTATATTTGGTTAAGTGTTGGCCTTGGATTCTGCCAGGCACACTTGTACATTTGTATACTCTAAACTGATATTCTAATAAAACGGTTGGGTAGACTCACGTTACAGGGAGTTGCCCCTCCCCCTTCATACTTGTGCAATTGTTGTTCTTGCTGTTTTAATAATTGCGATGGATAATGAATGAAGTATGGGTTTTCATTAAGTATAAAGGATAACGCATGTTTTACTTGGTTGCGAAACAAAAACTGAGTATCGGTTGTGAATTAGGCATAGTCCTCACACTTGAGTATTGTTAAAAAGAAAAAGTGGGGTGGTGCCGCACCTCGTCGGCACGGTTGGAAGACTACCGTAGGCTTGGTGGCGTGACAGGTGGTATCAGAGCAGGCTGATGACCGGGTTGATGAAGCATTGAAGTAGCTCAGTTGAGCTTGGTTGAGCAGGTTGCTCATGACAGTGGAGACAAGTACTTGCAGGTGAAGGAAGCTAGTTTCACATGAGTGGAACAAGGGCCAGTTCATGGTTACAGGGTGCTTCGTGAAGCTGGTAAAGGTTGGAACCGGGTGTCGTAGAGTAGTGCAGGTGGTACTACGTGCTGGTCATACGATTTGGGCACTTGTCAAGTGGACAAGTGGGACTGCGTGTGGACATGTATACATGGTTTAGGTGCCTGAACAAAGGACGAACCAGGGCAGACGAAGAACAAGTCATGACAAGTTTGGAAGAAGGTGAAGGGAAACCCTTTCTTACCTTATACAGGTTGAAGCGGTTGAAAAGGGAGAATCCCCGCAGTCGTGAAGAGCTTGCAGTCTTGGAGAAGAACATTGAAGAAGAGCTTCTTCAACTTGGTTGGACAGTGGAGCAAGTTGAAGTTGCAGATTGTGCTACCAAGGAAGAAAAAGTCTTGATGACCGATGATGTTGCAGACATGACTGTGATCGAGGATGAACTTGAGCTTGATCAAGTTGGACCAGGATCGTGCAGTTTGCATACATGTATGGATGAGGGAACTCTCATGGAGGAACCTCATGTTGATCATGTTGATGATGTAAGTACTATTGATACATGTGTTTCATTTGAGCATTTGGTAGATGGACCGTGTGCAGGGAAGGGCAAAGTCAGTTTTCCAAAGCTAGGGGACATCTTACCATGGATGTTTATGGTGAGGCCTTGCATGGAGAAACAAGGATTGTTGATGTTTGCAGGACTTGTTGGGGTTGTTTGTGACCTTGTTGGAGAAGGTACAAAGACCCGTGACAAGGGTGGAACTTGATGATCGTTGTGGAGAAGTGAGTTGTGCTTTAGCCACATGGCTAAGTGCCCGGCATGACTCATGGACAGATTGAAGGGCACACTCTTGGGTGGACTTCTCATGGCCGAGACCAAGAGATAGTCTTGGTTACACTTTGGTGGAGGAGCTATGATGGAAGGGACTCATAATGAAAAAGCTTGGGTGGACTTCTCATGGCCGAGACCAAGAGATAGTCTTGATGGACACTTTGGTGGAGGAGCTATGATGGAGAGACTCATGTGATGATGATGTTTTGGGTGGACTTCTCATAGTCTTGGTGACACTTAGGTGGAGGAGCTATGATGAAGGAAACTCATGACATGACTTGATGATGGGGTTGGTGACCGAGTTCACTAAACCTAAGATGGCTGCTTGGATGAGGATGACCGATGGTTGAGATGAGTCTACTTGGTTGGGCTACATGGACAACCTAGTCATGCACATCAGGTTGGAGACATGGAGCATGGAAGTCTTATGCAGGGACATATTGTAGGTGCACTTGTGGAAATGCCACTTATGGGCATCCAATGAGTTGTAACTAGGCATGGATGTTGAGCAGATGGATTTGCTTTGTGACATGGAGACCTATTACATATGAGACTATGGGGAGGTTGTACACTCTTGTGCAACAAAGCCATGGACTTGGATGGAGTTGTGAGCAACCTATGGAGCATTCTTACTACATGGAGAGTTGAGGCATCTTACAGAGACCTTTGGGTGGAGACTTGTATGCTTGCTAGAGTGTTGGTTGAGGATGGCTTATGGATCTCATGATGACATGAGATTATTGTGACTTCTTGGAGACTTCATATATGGTGGACTTAGAGGATCTGATGCATTGAGGAGCTGAGGGAAGAGTCTTTGGTGTAGTATGGGATGCACACTTTCAAACCCCATGTGTGGGCATGGCTTGGAAAAATGAATTGGTGAGGAGGATCGGTATGAGGCACTTTGAGGTGATGGGGTCACAATGATGATGATGGTACCTTGGTGGCTACACTTGGGTATGGTTTGAGCCGAGACTCAACTACTTTTAAACATGGGAGCTGACTGATCTTTGATCATGGGCAGCACATGGAGACATGAAGAAGGTGTTCTCTTGAGGCACTTGACTTGGTGATGAGGTGCTTTCTTGGGACACTTGACACTTGATGGAGAAGTGTTCCCTTAGAGCACTTGGATGACTTGAGGGATGGCACATTGTAGATGTGATGGAGGTAGCTTCATGGACATAGATGTGGCAAACTGAGAGTTGGACCTTGATGAGATGGTCTCTTCAGATGGAGGAGGCACACTTATGGATGATGTTGGGACTGATGTTGTAGATGAGATGAGGACTACTTCATGGACCTGAGCATGGTTTACTTATGAGGATGGATTCTTGATCGAGTTCAAGAAAGTGACAAGGAAGCTTTGAGGAACAACTGATGGTGGCATGAGGATGTTCACTCTCATGGCTTAGGTGGATGGTTGGATTAGCTACCCAACTAGTTCAGACATGGGGACGCGTAGTGTACAGAGATATGTTGGCATTGTGTTGGAGTATCATGGCAGCAGTTTCACATGGGGATGACACATGATGAGGTCGACATTATATGTTGCAATAAGCATGTAGCTTGAGATGGAGGGGCCAGCCTTCCACGATGGAGTAGCATGTGGAGATTGTGACATGGTGGTTGATTGTCATGGATTGAGAGGACTTCCGATTGATGAGGTGAGATGTTGGCACATGGTTGAGATGTGTTAACTGTTGTTAACTTATCATGGGCAGTTTGCACATGATGGAGATGATGCACATGATGGAGTGGACACTTTGTTGCAGTGGATGTGCAGCTTGATGTTGAAAGGAACGGCCTTTCACGGTGGAGAGCAGCATGCACAGATTGTGGCAGGCGGTCGATGATCGTGGACATCATTGACATACATTGGTATGGACTATCTTGGTGACAGTTGGTCACTTAGACGAGACATGGTGGAGATGGAGGCCTACATATTTTGCAGGGATGTTTGCCATATATGTGAGGGGAGTCGACATCATGGATTCAGGCTTGGAGTTGGGATGTTGTCGAGGACGACAACGACTTCAAGTGGAGGAGGATGTAATGCCCTAGGGAATGTGCGACGGGTGCCCAGGCGAGCGAGCGTCGGGCGGGCACGCACGAGAGTAGGCAGACACGCATTAGGCGTGCGGTGGGACAGTTCATCGCATAAAATGTGGTGAAACGAAAAACGATGGTGCGATGTTAACGCATGAACATGTGACACTTGGAGAGAACGACCGAGCGCCGAGGAGAACTTATATGCGTTGAGATGGGGGCTTGCCCATGGGTAAGGCCGACGGCATAAGAAGTGATTTGGGGCCCATTTATGGAGTTTTGGGGGTCAGCCAAGGGGCGAATGCCCACACGCTCAACCTTCGTTCGAAGTGTATATATGTGGAACGCTCGACACTCATTTGGACAACGAACTTTGCCTTCTTCGCAAGAGTTCAAGGGGGAAGTGCACAAATTAGAGTGGAGCTACACATATCTCATGCGTAGCACTCCAAAAGGGATGTGTGCATGTTAGAACTTGGAATTATGCCGAAGAATACGCAGTGACAGTTCAGAAGTATGGTTTTGGTGCAGATTTAACGAAGTATTACAGGCGTAGTCCGCACACTTGAGTATTGTTAAAAAGAAAAACTAGGGTGGTTCCGCACCTCGCCGGCACAGTTGAAAGACCACCATAGGCTTGGCGGCGTGACAGGTGGGCGTGCATGAGAGCGGGCGGGCGCACGTTGGGTGTGCGGTGCGACAGTTCATCGCATAAATTGCGACGTTACAGTGGACGACCGTGCGACGATAACCAAAACAGTGAACGACTTGTGGAGAAATGAACACGCCCCGAATTACTTCTTATGCCGTCGGCCTTGCCCATGGGAAAGCCCCCATCTCAATGCATATAAGTTCTCCTCGGTGCTCATTCATTTCTGCACAAGTCGTTCGTTGTTATGATTATTGTCGCACGGTCGTCCGTTGTAACGTCGCAATTTATGTGATGAATCGTCGCACTGCACGCCCAACATGCGCCCGCCCGCTCTCGTGCGCGCCCACCCGGCGCTCGCCCGCCTGGGCGCCCGTCGCACATTTCCTAGGGTGTTACATCCTCCTCCACCTGAAGTCATTGTCGTCCTCGACAACATCCCAACTCTAAGCATCAATCCATGATGTCGACTCCCCTCACATATATGGCATACATCCTGCAACATATATAGGCCTCCATCTCCACCATGTCTCATCTAAGTGACCAACTGTCACGAAGATAGTCCATACCAATTAATACCTCCATCGATATGTCGTATATCAGATGTCCATGACCACCAGCTCCCTGTCACAATCTCTCCATGCTTCTCTCCACCGTGAAGGCTGCTCCTTTCAACATCAAGCTACATGTCCACTACAACAAAGTGTCCACTCCATCATGTCCATCCTCTCCATCATGTGCAAATTGCTCATGATATGTCAACAAGTGTCAACACACCTCAACCATGTGCCAACATCTCATCTCAACAATCGGAAGTCCTCTCGATCCATGACAATCAACCATTTGTCACAATCCCCACATGATGCTCCATCATGGAAGGCTGGCCCCTCCATCTCAAGCTACATGATCACTGAAACATATCATGTTGTCCTCATCATGTGTCGTTCCCATGTGAACCTGCTGCCATGATACTCCAACACAATGCCAACATATCTCATGTACACTACTAGTCCCCATGTCTGAACTAGTTGGGTAGCTAATCCAACCATCACGCCCAAGTCATGAGAGTGAACATCCTCATGCCACCATCAATTTTTCCTCAAAGCATCCCTATCACATCCTGAACTCGATCAAGAATCCATCCATAAGTAAACCATGTTTAGGTCCATGAAGTAGTCCTCATCTCATCTGCAACATGTCCATGATGTTTGGTGTCAATGTGCTATATGAAATCAGCCACATCAATCCCAACATCATCCATAAGTGTGCCTCCTCTATGTGAAGAGACCATCTCATCAGCCAACTCTCGGTTTGCCACATCCATGTCCATGAAGCTACCTCCAAGTGTTCTAAGAGAACACTTCTCCATCAAGTGTCAAGTGTCCCAAGAGAGCACCTCATCACCAAGTCAAGTGCCTCAAGAGAACACCTTCCTCATGTCCCCATGTGCTGCCAATGATCAAAGATCAATCAGCTCCCATGTGCAAAAGTAGTTGAGTCTTGGATCAACCCATACACAAGTGTAGCCACCAAGGTATCATCATCGTAACTCTATCACCTCAAAGTGCCTCATACCGATCCTGTACATCAAGTCACTCTTTCAAGCCATGCCCATACATGGGGTTTGAAAGTGTGCATCCTATACTGCACCAAAGACTCTGCCCTCAACTCCTCAATGCATCAGATCCTCCAAGTCCACCATACATGAAGTCTCCAAGAAGTCACAATAATCTCATGTCATCATGAGCTCCATAAGCCATCCTCAACCAACACTCTAGCAAGCATACAAGTCTCCACCAAAAGGTCTCCACAAGATCCCTCAGCTCTCCATGTAGTAAGAATGCTCCATAGGCTGCTCACAACTCCATCCAAGTACATGGCTTTGTTGCACAAGAGTGTACAACATCTCCATAGGCTCATAAGTATAAGTCTCCATGTCACACAAGCAAATCTATCTACTCAACATCCATGCCTGGTTACACCTCATCGAATGTCTACAAGTGACATCTCCACAAGTGCACCTACAATATGTCCCTCCATATGATTTCCATGCTCCATCTCTCCAACCTGATGTCCATGACTAAGTCATCCATGTAGTCCAACCAAGTAGACTCATCATAACCATCGGTCATCCTCATCCAAGCTGCAATCTTCGGTCTAGTGAACTCAATCACCCAACCATATCATCATGTCATGTCATGAGTTTCCTTCATCATAGCTCCTCCACCTAAGTGTCCACCAAGACTATGAGAAGTCCACCCAAACCATCATCATCACAAGAGTCTCTCCATCATAGCTCCTCCACCAAAGTGTCCATCAAGACTATCTCTTGGTCTCGGCCATGAGAAGTCCACCCAAGAGTGTGCCCTTCAAACTATCCATGAGTCATGCTGGGAACTTAGCCATGTGGCTAAAGCATGACCCATCCATCCACAATGGTCATCAAGTTCCACCCTTGTCACGGGTCTTTGTACCTTCTCTCACAAGGTCACAACCAGCCCCAACAAGTCCTGCAAACCTCAACAATCCTTGTTTCTCCATACAAGGTCTCATCATGAACTTCCATGGTAAGATGCTCCATACCATCGGCAAACTGGCTTTGCCTTTCCCTGCACATAGTCCATGTACCAAATTTCCAAATGAAACACATGTATCATCAATACTCACATGATCATGAGGTTCCTCCATGAGAGTTCCCTCATCCACCCATGTTTGCAAACTGCACGATCCTGGTCCAACTTGATCATGCTCAAGTTCATCCTCGGTCACGGTCATATATGCAACATCTTCGGTCATCAAGACTTCCTCTTTCTTAGTTGCACAATCTGCAACTTCAACTTGCTCCATTGTCCAACGAAATTGAAGAATTTCATCTTCAACGTTCTTCTCCAAGAATGCAAGCTTCTTATGAATGCGTGGATTCTCCTTTTTCAACCACTTCAACCTATATAAGGTAAGCAAGAGCTTCCCTTCACCTTCTTCCAAACTTGCCATGCCTTGTTCTTCGTCTTTCCCTGGTTCGTCCTTCGTTCAGGCGCCCAAACCGTGTATACCTGTCCACACGCAGTCCCACTTGTCCACCTGAAAAGTGCCCAAATCGTATGACCAGCACGTAGTACCACCTGTACAACTCTACGACACCTGGTTCCAACCTTTACCAGCTTCACCAAGCACCCTGCAGCCATGAACCGGCCCTTGTTCCACTTGTGTGAAACTAGCTTCCTTCACCTGCAAGTACTTGCCTTCACTGTCATGAGCAACCCTGCTCTACCCAACCTTGAAAGACTCCTCCAACTCTTGATACTAGCTTTGATACCACCTGTCACGATAGTGCAGTGGGATCAACACTTCATCGTTAACCTGGTCATCAACCCCCAAGCCTACGGTAGTCTACCAACCGTGCCGGCGAGGTGCGGCACCACCCCACTTTTTCTTTTTAACAATACTCAAGTGTGCGGACTACGCCTAATTCACAACCGATACTCAGTTTGTGTTTCGCAACCAAGTAAAACATGTGTTATCCTTTATACTTAATGAAAACCCATACTTCAATCATTATCCATCGCAATTATTAAAACAACAAGAACAACAATTGCACAAGTATGAAGGTGGAGGGGCAACTCCCCGTAACGTGAGTCTGCCGAACCGTTTTATTAGAATATCAGTTGACAGTATACAAATGTACAAGTGTGCCTGGCAGAATCCAACGCCAACACTTAACCAAATATACAAAGTAGGCAACCTGCGTTTTACAATGGTTTTATGCTCTTTTATACGAAGAACGGCACCCCCATAAGTCACCTGTAACACTTCATTAAATCTGCACCAAAACCATACTTCCGAACTGCCACTGCATACTCTTCGGCATAACTCCAAGTCCTATCATGCGCACATCCCACTTGGAGTGCTACGCATGAGATATGCACAGCTCCACTCTAATCTGCGCACTTCACCCTTGAACTCTTGCGAAGAAGGCAAAGTTCGATGATGGAATGGAGCTCAAATGCTCCACATATATATACGCTCTCATGGTGGTTGAGTGTGTGGGCGGTCGCCCCTTGGCCGACCCCCAAAACTCCATAAACGCGCCCCGAATTACTTCTTATGCCGTCGGGCTTGCCCATGGGCAAGCCCCCATCTCAAACATATAAGTTCTCCTCGGCGCTCGTTCATTTCTCCACAAGTCGTTTGCTGTTTTGGTTATCGTTGTACGATCGTCCGTTGTAACATCACAATTTATGCGATGAACCGTCGCACCGCATGCCCAACGTGCGCCTGCCTGCTCTTGTGCGCGCCCGCCTGGGCCCCCGTCGCACATTTCCTAGGGCGTTACATCCTCCTCCACCTGAAGTCGTTGTCATCCTTGACAACATCCCAACTCCAAGCATCAATCCATGATGTCGACTCCCCTCACATATATGGCATATATCCTGCAACATATTTAGGCCTCCATCTCCACCATGTCTCATCTAAGTGACCAACTGTCACCAAGATAGTCCCAACTAATGAATACCTCCATTGATATGTCGTATATCAGATGTCCATGACCACCGGCTCCCTGTCACAATCTCTCCATGCTGCTCTCCACCGCGAAGGCTGCTCCTTTCAACATCAAGCTACATGTCCACTACAACAAAGTGTCCACTCCATCATTTCCATCCTCTCCATCATGTGAAAATTGCCCATGATATGTCAACAAGTGTCAACACACCTCAACCTTGTGCCAACATCTCATCTCAACAATCGGAAGTCCTCTTGATCCCTGACAATCAACCATCTGTCACAATCCACACATGTTGCTCCATCGTGGAAGGCTGGCCCCTCCAACTCAAGCTACATGCTCTCTGCAACGTATCATGTTGTCCTCATCATGTGTTGTTCCTATGTGAACCTGCTGCCATGATAATCCAACACAATGCCAACATATCTCATGCACACTACTAGTCCCCATGTCTGACCTAGTTGGGTAGCTAATCCAACCATCACGCCCAAATCATGAGAGTGAACATCCTCATGCCACCATCAGTTGTTCCTCAAAGCATCCCTGTCACATCCTGAACTTGATCAAGAATCCATCCTCATAAGTGAACCATGCTTAGGTACATGAAATCAGCCACATCAATCCCAACATCATCCATAAGTGTGCCTCCTCCATGTGAAGAGACCATCTTATCAACTCCAACTCCCAGTTTGCCACATCCATGTCCATGAAGCTACCTCCATCACATCTGCAATGTGCCATCCCTCAAGTCATCCAAGTGTTCTAAGAGAACACTTCTCCATCAAGTGTCAAGTGTCCCAAGAGAGCACCTCATCACCAAGTCAAGCGCCTCAAGAGAACACCTTCCTCATGTCTCCATGTGCTGCCCATGATCAAAGATCAATCAGCTCCCATGTGTAAAAGTAGTTGAGTCTCGGCTCAACCCATACCCAAGTGTAGCCACCAAGGCATCATCATCATTGTAACTCCATCACCTCAAAGTGTCTCATATCGATCCTCTTCATCAAGTCACTCTTTCAAGCCATGTCCATACATGGAACTTGAAAGTGTGCATCCCATACTGCACCAAAGACTCTGCCCTTAGCTCCCCAATGCATCAGATCCTCCAAGTCCACCATACATGAAGTCTCCAAGAAGTCACAATAATCTCATGTCATCATGAGCTCCATAAGCCATCCTCAACCAACACTCTAGCAAGCATACAAGTCTCCACCAAAAGGTCTCCACAAGATCCCTAAGCTCTCCATGTAATAAGAATGCTCCATAGGTTGCTCACAACTCCATGCAAGTCCATGGCTTTGTTGCACAAGAGTGTACAACATCTCCATAGGCTCATAAATATAGTCTCCATGTCACAAAGCAAATCTATCTGCTCAATATCCATGCCTGGTTACACCTCATTGGATGTCCATAAGTGACATCTCCACAAGTGCACCTATAATATGTCCCTCCATATGATTGCCATGCTCCATCTCTCCAACTTGATGTCCATGACTAAGTCATCCATGTAGTCCAACCAAGTAGGCTCATCACAACCATCGGTCATCCTCATCCAAGCTGCAATCTTCGGTCTAGTGAACTCAGTCACCCAACCATATCATCATTTCATGTCATGAGTTTCCTTCATCATAGCTCCTCCACCTAAGTGTCCACCAAGACTATGAGAAGTCCACCCAAAACATCATCATCACATGAGTCTCTCCATCATAGCTCCTCCACCAAAGTGTCCATCAAGACTATCTCTTGGTCTCGGCCATGAGAAGTCCACCCAAGAGTGTGCCCTTCAAACTGTCCATGAGTCATGCCGGGCACTTAGCCATGTGGCTAAAGCATGACCCATCCATCCACAACGGTCATCAAGTTCCACCCTTGTCACAGGTCTTTGTACCTTCTCTCACAAGGTCATAAACAACCCCAATAAGTCCTGCAAACATCAACAATCCTTGTTTCTCCATACAAGGTCTCATCATGAACATCCATGGTAAGATGTTCCCTAGCCTTGGCAAACTGGTTTTGCCCTTCCCTACACATGGTCCATCTACCAAATTGTCAAATGAAGCACATGTATCATCATCATCATGAGGTTCCTCCATGAGAGTACCCTCATCTATACATGTATTCAAACTGCATGATCCTAGTCCAACTTGATCAAACTCAAGTTAATCCTCGGTCACAGTCATGTCTGCAACATCTTCGGTCATCAAGACTTCCTCTTCCTTGTCTGCACAATCTGCAACCTCTCCTTGCTCCATTGTCCATCCAAGTTGAAGAAGCTCATCTTCAACGCTCTTCTCCAAGACTGCAAGCTCTTCACGAATGCGGGGATTCTCCTTTTTCAACCGCTTCAACCTATATAAGGTAAGCAAGAGCTTCCCCTCACGTTCTTCCAAATCTGCCATGCCTTGTTCTTCGTCTTTCCCTGGTCCGTACTTTGTTCAAGCGCCCAAACCGTGTATACCTGTCCACACGCAATCCCACTTGCCCACCTGACAAGTGCCGAAATCGTATAACCAGCACGTAGTATTGCCTGCACTACTCTACGACACTCGGTTCCAACCTTTACCAGCTTCACCAAGCATCCTTCAATCATGAACCGGCCCTCGTTCCACCTATGTGAAACTAGCTTCCTTCAACTGCACGTACTTGCCTCCACTGTCATGAGCAACCTGCTCAAAGCAAGCTCAACCAATCTCTGATACCAACTATCAAGTTGTGTATCATCTTTCATCCGCAGGCTACACCTGTTGTGAACCTTGCTCTGATACCACCTGTCACGATAGTGCAGTGGGATCAGCACTTCATCGTTAACCTGGTCATCAGCCTGCTTTGATACCACCTATCTTGAACAATGTCGTCCAAAACCTCCCTGTAAATCGTGTATCTTTGTCACACATGATACTCAACAGCATGCCCGAATACTTCACCACGTTCTTGAAGAACAACTCGGCAGTACACTCAGCTCCACATGGTACCTTCGTCGGAATGAAGACAACATACTTGGAAAAACGATCAACAATGACCATAATCCCATTATACCCCTGAACCTGCGGTAGTGAGACAATGAAGTCCATAGAGACACTCATCCATGGCCTCTCTGGAATAGGTAAAGGCTGCAACAGTCCTCCTTGCCTCTGATTGTCCGATTTGTCCTGCTGACAAATGATGCATGTGTGCACATACTCCTCCATTTCCTCCCTCATCTTCTCCCAAAAGAACCCTCTCTCCAACAATTGCAAATAACAACGTTGCCCTGGGTGGCCAACCCATGGAGAATCGTGGCACTCCTTCAAGAGGTGCCTCCTAAGACCAGATGTCTTTGGAACATAGAGTCGGCTCCCAAAGAACAAGTAACCGTCTCGTAGAAAGAACCTGCGGGTCTTTTCCTCCTTTATCCGCTTCACTATATTCTGCACTAAAGTATCGGTCTCCACGCTTTCCTTCAGTTTGTTTTGCATCTCTTCCGACATCTGAATTCGACTCCTACTCCTTGCTGCCCGGTCTTCTCCCTCTAATGGTGCAAGATGTCCCTTTCTGCTAAGGGCATCTGCTAACGCATTGTGTCTACCTGGTCTATACTCAATAGACATGTCGAACTTTGCCAAGAAGTCCTGCCAACGAGCTTGCTTTGCAGAAAGCTTCGGTTGTGATGCAAAATAACTAGCTGCAACGTTGTCAGTCTTGAAAGGTCAGAAGGCTTTCCTTAAAGCTTCTAAAAATGCGTTTACTAAAAAAGAGTCGAAGGAGCGCCATCTAAGTGTCCATCTTCCCTATATCCAAGGGACCACTAACAAGATTGCTCGGATCCTTAGACAGTTTGATATTCCCTCAACCTTCAGGCCCCTCAGAACCATTTGTAATTCCCTGCGGTCGGTGAAGGATCCTGTTAACCCCAAAGACATGAAAGGTGTTTATTTGATTCCTTGCTCTTGTGGGACACCCTATATAGGGGAAACAGGGCTCTCCATCCAGCAGAGAATTTGCGAGCATGCAGCAGACCTGAGGCATGGAAGATCAAAGTCCTCAGCCTTAGCAGAGCACGTGGAAAAGACTAAGCATCATGTCTGTATAGAGGAGGCCAAAGTCATTGCCAGGGTGGATCGATTCCATCATCACAAGTTAAGGGAAGCTTTTGAAATTTAGCGTAGACCCAACAATCTCAACAGAGATAATGGTTGGAAGGTAAGTAGAAGTTGGATCCCTACCCTGACGTCCTAGGGTTTC
>APFE030165164.1:0-64140 GCA_000404065.3 Pinus taeda | reverse complement strand
ACCTTGGGTAGAATCCTAAGATTATGGCCACTAAGGTTACCAATAGCAACAAATATACCTGGGGGAACAGTCTACACTTCGACAGCATGCAAGGGAAGAGTAACAAGCTCAATCCCCTTACCGGCTCCTTGACAATGGTCAATCCAAGGTTTACGGATAAGTGATCCCCTGGCTCCTCAACAATAATCTGAGGTTTACCGTTTGTAATATGTGCGTGTCTGGCGTTGTTCCCAACAAGGGAGGATTGATCCCCTCACTGGTTCGGACACGAGCTCGTGCATCTCCTTTAAGAGGAGCTTTCCCAGAATATAAATGTAACAGCTAGATTTATTCTATCACAAGATAAGCTACTTGTTTGGTTTAATAGTCTTGGAGAGTTAATTACTCACCTACTCCAAGACACTAGCCTGATCTATGTTGGTGCTTCAGAGCCCTAGAAAATAAAAATTTCTAAGTTAATTTTATTTTAAGCGTTGATTTTAATGGTTGTTCTTAAAGACAAAGGTGATGGAGATGAAACTTGATGGTGTATAGACTCGACTCCAATTCTCTAAAAGATGCACCTAAGATGATTTGATAATTTTCTCTTTTCAATGAATGTTCTAATTAAGAGAGTTGAGAGAATGCAATCTTTTCAATAATAACAACTTTCTCAAAAGACAATCAAAGAAACAATTCTCTTTATTTTTCAAAACACACAAAACATGACCACTCTCTACTTCATGAAAAGTTCCTTTCTCTTTCAAAGATATCAAAAGTTACTCTAAAGCAAATATCGCAAAGGAGATCGTTGATATTTTCCTATTTAATAAAAGCATGTAAAACTAATCTAATCAAAGCAATTTCGAGATCTATGGAAATCTATGAAAAATCACTCAAAAGCAAATCAAAGGAAATACATCTAACCTTACACTAAGAAGCAAAAGCTTACTAGGATGTTTCTGGGATGTTTTACTTGGCAATGATTGATCCAAGGACTAGTTTATGCAGAATCACAAACTAATCAAAACAAAACTCAATCTTTTTGTTTTTTTTTTAAAATGAAATTCACAACTTTAAATGAACAAGCTTATTGAAATTTTGCAAAGAGGCAACACAAAGGTAGGTCTCTCACGAGGGTAGATTTTGTGACTGGTCCGACTCCTAAGAAGACTGACAAAACCAGAGATATCTAAGGCTTTGCGACTTCTAAACCCAAAGTCACTACAGGACCAATATAAAAACCAAATCCTAAGGCTAAAATCTCAAGGAATTTCACTAAAACTTTCGACACTAATGGAAAAAGTATAGGTGAAGATTTTTGACAGTCAACCAGTGGATCTGGGCAGAAAAGACTAAGAAAAACAAAATTCAAAAGGATAAACTGATAAAAAAGGGGAATTTTCTTAATTTTAACAGGTTACGCAGGCAGCCTGTTTAACCAGGTGCGTGCACGCTTTGTGTACACAGATACAGTGCGTACAAGTACGCACTGTGTTTAACTCAGAGGGTGCGTACTTCTGTAAAACAAAGAAAACCTAAGTTCTAACTCGACCCTAAGCTAAGCCACCCAAAAACACAGTCAAGCAACCAAAAAGCAAAAGAAAGAAGACTCTTTTCAGATCAAAGTAATGCTCAAAGGAAAAATCAATCACATCAATGGATTCCCCAGCGGAGTCGCCAATTTGTCATGCGGAAATAGTTATTTTTGCGGACAAACCTAACCTCCCTAGGAGTCTAAGACTCTCTAGTGACAAACAAACAAACAAGAGCAATCCTTCTCTAAACATACATTATTCTATGAGAAACCAAGTGTTTTCCGATCTTACCTTAGGTCCAACGCTTGTTGTAGCAGTCCAGCCTTGCTGATCCAGATGAGCTCCTCCTTCACTTTAAGACCTTCATACACTAACAAAGCAAACGATTACATAACACCTGAATATTCATCATAAAACAAAGCATATTCATCACATAGACCAAGGAGTACATGAAATAATTCATTAACAACAAATCATTGAGAAGAATGGACTTATTTGTATTAGGGAAACAAAAAAGGAACCATTACAACCTGAGCCTTGGTGTTGTGCAAGCTCCTCCCAGGGTCCAACAAGAGATTTCCTCTACTTTGACAAGCTCACCCACTCCCAATATGGCAACAAGAAAGGATGGTAATCTCTCCTCACAAGTTAACAATGGAAGTCTTAATTCCAGCAGCATTTACCCTTTGGAATGTTCAGCTTTTAACCTCTCCTCCTTTGGCCCAATGCCTGTATTTATAGTGTTCTAGAGGAGGTTATTCAGTTCCAACATCAATGGGATACTCCCTCTTTTGGATGGGGTAGCTCCTCTCTTGATGTGATAAGTTCCTCTATCATAGGGGTGCATGAACCATCTGGAGGCGCTCAATACACGTGAAGCACTCTTCTAGAAGGCTCTAGAGGTGACCACAAGTAACTTTTTAGAGATGAAACTCGCGCCTTTTGACCTTTACAGGGGTACGCACCCAAGCTTTAGCTTACAGAGCATACAAGTACGCAGGTACAGTGTGTTTGGAATGCGTACACGCAGTCAAGGTAGAGAGAACCTGCGTACCCAGAGATAAACATGTTTTTAAAGTGACTTTCTCTCTTTTTGAAGTTTGACATGAAGAGCAAAGATTTGAGGCTTGACAAGGAGGACAATATGGCTATTGATGGAGCCATATTAACTACAGATAGCCATGGTGACAAATTTCAGTGTAACAAATACTTCTTCAATACTCTTCCAATTAGCCACAAAAAGGAATAAAGCATCGTATTATTCAGTAAAATACGACAAAGTAACATGACAGTAGAATAGGTTATAAAGGTGAGAAAACAGGGGAATTGATCATGTAAAGTCAGAGACCTAGAGGACAAAAGGGTCAAAACTGGGGAAAGAATGTGCAAAAAATAGGTAAAACACCACACCCAACACCCATTATGTCCCAATGTAGTGTGAAGTTGTCTTACTATCTTAGGTGGATGCAAGTTCACAATGATAGCAATCTTAGTAGGCTCCACCATTATTCCCTGCTTGAAAATAATATGTCCCAACAATATGCCAAAAGGTACATAAAATATAAACTTCTTTAGGTTCAAAAATATCTAATAGTGTTTACATGTTTCGAGCATAAGTATTAAACTTCCAATATATTTTCTTAGCAACCCAAATATTTTCCAATCATGAAAATATACATCTAAATTTTTTTTGATATATTCCTTAAAATCTACAACCACCATTCTAGGAAATATATCAGGGCCATTCTTTAATCCAAAAGGCATTATTGTGTATTGATATGAGCCCCATTTTGTAGAAAATGTGGTCTTATGCCAATCTTCAAGTGCAACCCTAATCTGATGATAACATGAAAATCCATCTATAAATGAGTAAGCTTCCTAACTAGGGAAAATTTTAAGGATGGAAAATTATCTTGAAGTTTAAAAACATTGGCGAATCTCACTAGTCCCTAATATGCAAACTATAAAATGTTATTGATGTATTTGTAAAATTATTCAAATTTATAGTGATTTTATATATACTCTCTATATAGTTTTGGCGATTTTTAAGGTAAAATAATTTTATATTGTAAAATTTGGGTGAATCATTTTTATAAAAAATGGAAATTGGCGAATCTTTTTTTTCAAAAAATCATGGAAAATTAACCCACTTCCCAATATTAGTCCCTAAAATTTTCCATGTTCCTAACTTCCTATATTGGCTAGAACTTCATCTGTAAAAGGGGTAGGGAAGGGATCATGTAAACATGCATCATTCAACTTCCTTAGATCAACACATATCCAAGTTTCTCCTTGAGTCTTCTTCTCTTGCACCACCATAGGACTAACCCATTCTGATTCTTCTATTGGTTCAATAATCCTTACTGCTATCATCTTATCAAGCTCTATCTTTACTTTCTCCTTATACTTTGGGTTCAGCTTGTAAGGTCTTTTCTTGACTGGATTTGCATCAAGGTTAAGGGGAATCTTCGTGACTCCTAGATCTCCTATTATACCTTTCATCTCTGAAACCTTGGTGGGAAATAGTTCTTGGTATTGATAAAGTAACTCTGTAACCTTAATGACTATTTCTTCATCCCAATAGTCTCTTATTGTTGCAAACTTAGGTTCCTTCTCTGGTCTTATGTTCACCTTCTTAGTCTTTAGTGGCTTCGCTAGATCTGGTATTTCTGGTTCATGTCTAGTTACTTCATGGTTATTGTTGTATCCTTCTGATTCTGTTATGTCTATGTTGTGGGGATATTCTTCTTCATCTGCAGTAAGGTTATAACATTACAGTGCATTTTCTACCTATGTAGCCCAATGAGGTTATTGCCATGACAGTGGGGTTACATTCTCAAAATTATTCTTCTTAATTGTCTTAAGGGCCAAATCTATGTATGGGCAATCATGCTCAAAGTTGAATGTTAATATGAAGCCATCAACCATGTCTTCCCAGTTTACTGTACCATGTCGAAGCTCTATTTCTAGGTACCAATTTATAGGGTTTGTCTCTAATTTATGAATGAATCCATGTCCCCATTCTTGTTGTGGAATCTCCTTACATATTGTAGTGCATAACTGGATATGCTTCCTAGGATTAGTTTCACCATCATATTTTATCTCTATTTTTGTATCTATCTATCCAAACCTTATCCACATGAATCTTCAACATTCCTTCCAACCTCCTATATTTTTCTTATGTGCATTCCACCATCTAGTAGGGGTAGCTTTCAGGGTTATATCTAATGCTGGAAACCTTTGAATTTATTGAACTTGTTCTTCATATTCATCAACAAAATTTATTTGTATTACCTAAACCATCATAAGAAGGTGGGTTACAGACCTCGGATATCATACAATGAACTGATTTAGTAATTTTTGCACATCGCCTTGTGGATACTTCATGCAACCTATTCTTCCAGTTTTCCAACTCTTCTTCTGAGTCTTAAGTACAAGATCTATCATGCTCCCAAACCAACTTGCCTTCTACAGTAGGGTTAATCCAATCTTGTTCCTTTGTTTTCAGTTGATAGATACTATCTATGTCAGCTGTATGGTATTCTTCTTTGATTGGTTCTGTATATCTTACTCCTTCTTATTGATCTAAGGGAACAATTACTCTCATATTGTTTCCTTCAAATATCATTTGTCTCGTATTCAAATTAAGTATAACCATATTGTCAATTGGACAATCAATTCCAAGAAATGCATGATAACGATTATGTTCATCGATGATCTCTATTACTTTAAAATCAATAGTAGTGCAAACTCCTTCAATATTCATTGTGGTACCTGGTAGTCTTCCTAGAGGGAAGATCTTTTCTTGATTTTCCATCCTTAACTGAATAGGTGACCATTTTATCTTCATCTTACACATTAATTCCCATGCCTACTTCATTAATACATTAACATCAAATCCTATATCCATAATAATTTGATCCATCTCATATACTCCTATCGACACACTCAGCCTCATATCTCTTCTAGATCTCTTCTTTCGATGCAATTTTTTGGCTGCATACATTTCACTTCATAGTGTTTCTTTGGATGTATAGGAATATATCATCTCGTGAAGCCCTTCTACATACTTTTTATCTCTTAATAATTTCATAGAAGTCTATAAAAAAGACTTTAAAATACCTGCTTGATTTGCTGAAACTGGGTCTTTTTGCATATAAAAAACAAGAACTTTCTCAACAGTTTTTTCTGGCCCATGTACTTTCATATTATTTCTTCTCATCTGCTTTATCACTTCCAATCGCAGCTCCACTTCTAGTGACAATTCTAACTCGAGGTTCGTCAATCCTCCTTTTAGCAATCATAATTTGAATATTCTGTGTTGACTACTGATTTCATTTCTCTTAAATTTTTTCCATAAATACAAGGAATTCTTCAATTACATGGTCAAAGGATTTATAGTACTTACATGTCGTTGTAGGGTTCTAACAATCTCTCCCAAAATTACCTGCATGGTCGTAGTTATAGCAAATGATCTGTCCATGCCCTTGAAGAGCTCCAACACCTCGACCTCTTCCTTGGTATCCTCCTCAACCACCATGTTGTCCACTTCCCTCATGTCCATGTTATTTTTCTTTCATTCTATAAGTGTCAGCATTGCGCTCCATCATTAGCTCATAAGCTCGACAATTATTCTCATCATTTCTTACTAATTTACAAAATTTTCAATATAGGTTCCTTAGAGTCTGCACCTATTTTTGTAACAGGTAACAACATTCTGAGTGATGTTGGCCTCTGGTCTTACATATCTTACACCACAATATGGATCTTGAATTTAATGGATTTGGTGCCCCACTAGCCATGTAATCCATGAAGATAGGACATTATTCTTTTGAATGGGCCTTTGATCTACACTTCATACACCATACTTCTTCTTTGGCTTCTTTTCTTTTCTTGATATCTTGTATTTATAGGGTTAGTTTTGCCAACTGAATCTAAATTCATTGCATACCTAAATTAGTGTCTCCCATAGGCAAAGATTCCAACTTCATCGCAATATGTAGAGCTTCGGCTTGACTTGTTACCTTTTGTTGTTTCAATGGTAATCTTATATGTGGTAACAATGTATCTATAACACATTCTTAATGTTGTTGTGGAGCTATGTCAAAGTTCACTTGATCCAACAATACCTTAAATCTCTTATCGAATTCCTAAACAAACTTAGTAGGTTTATGTTTAATTTCTTTCAACTCAATGATGCACTACGACATAAACTTCATCTTCTTAAATTATCTGATCAATGCTGCTTTAATATCTGCAAATGTTTTGATATGATTATTTGAATACTTCATATACCATGTCAATGATCTATCTCAAAACGTCGTAATAAGCTACACTTTCTTTATATTTTCATCATTTATTTTATTCATGGTACATACAACTTCATATAAAAACCAAATTATTTTTGGATCCTCTGATTCAGTTCCTTTGGAAATAGGTAGCTTAATATCATCAGCCATATTTCTTTTTGGAGGAGGATGGGGATGAGTAAGGGGAGGGGATGGGGGTGGGGGAGTAGGGGGAGAATGGGGAGGGGAAGGGGGAGGGGGAGGGGAGAGCCAAAACCACCCTGCATATTACTAGATTCTAGCTTCTGTGAACTCTCAGGCTGGGAAGGTGAATACTAAGAAGTTACTTGGGGTTTATAAGGGTGGCTATCTTCTCTTTCACTTTCAGATTCACTCAAAACGGGACTATACTGAGTCTCTACAAAGGTCTTTGGGTATTTTCCATGATCTCTATTTCTTGTATCTACTCTATATCTCTTTCCACTTCACTTTATTACGGTCTCTGGCTAGGATTAATTCTCTCTTATTCCAAACATAAGTAGACTAGCAATCTGATTACATCCATAAAACTCCCTTTTCACACAGAAGCATCTTAATCCAAAGTTTCTAAGACTTCAAATACTTAACTCTCGGTCTTTTCATGAATTTTCATTTTGCTTTGTTGTAGGAAATAGTAGAGTCTATTGCGAACTCAATAATGAATCCTCCCAAGATGCTATCAATCCAGAAATCAATAGCCCTTGAAATCCTATTGTCAGTGCTTTTGAGTTGTTGTATCAGTTCAGGAGTTCACACCCAATGTTATCCACCTTTAAAACATGTCTTTCTTTCAATCAACCTTAATATCCACTTGTACAGTTCAACAGGAAATGATGCGAAGAAAAATTCGTATTGATATTTGAAAATATACTTTTGTAACCAAGATTTAGACGTTAGATGAGGATTTTGGTTCTCTTGTTCTGCAAATTCTCGTTCTTTCAGTTCTAAGCAGTCTTGAATTTCCTTCTTTGAAGGGTGCCACATCCACATAATCCTTGAATAGATATCAGTCTTGGCATGAAACCATCTATTGGATTTGATTTATGATTTGGGCTAACCCAAGTTCAATCTATACTACGCACCAAAAAAACCCTCAATCACTGGCCCTTTTGGCAACAACTTGCAAGAAGATTGCAGTCTCACCCGAGGTGACTATGGGAGGATGTAGAACCATGTTTCTACAGCCTTGAAGGATGTGGGGATGTGCTATTTTTATGTTTTATTATTCCTGACATTCATAAATTACTTCTCCACATTCATTTAACAACTTAAACAAATCATATAAAGCCATAAAGCATCACTGTGCTGAAATAAAGTGCAACTGTAATAAACTTCTATGCTATAATATATAATAAGAAAATATACACATTAAGACACCAAATTACCTTGGTTCACCCCAATGTTGGGATATGTCCACAAGAACTATTACTAATATAATGATTCTTGGTACAACAAACAATTCCTGACCTGCGCACTAAGCTGCAGGTCGTCTGCGCACTCAGCTGTAGACTTAGGGCTCTACGCACTTAGCCACAAAGCCTCACCTCTTCTTCTAACTACAAATCACAATAATGTGATCATTACATAGATATGGATCACAATTGATGCTTTTATTCTTATTATTTGACTCTATATATACTATTACATCAAGGGTTACATCGTTAAAATACCATGGCCCAAATACCATGGACTGCCTAATAGAAGCAACTATGGTCCCAAAACCCATTGGTATTTTACATTATTACAAAAATAAGGGTCTTCGCCCTACCACAAAGTCCTTATATCCCGTGATATATTCAAACTGCTCTGTTGCACGGTCCACTTGGCACTCTATTTCTTATACTACGTTGTTCACTTCATGCTCTACTGCTCTCTCCACTACGGACTCTGCTCCTCAAAATGTGGAGTCTTTACAAAAATTTAGGCCAATTTTGGTTGCACCCCATAGATGATATGCAGATAGTGGTTGCTCCAAGCATATGAATGGGGATAAGAGTAAGTTTATGTTGCTAAAATAAAAGGACATAGGGAACAATTTCATGTTCGGTAACAATGCTCCAACAAGAATTAAAGGAAAAGGCATAGTCAGTCTTGATCAAAAGACAAAACCACAAAATATGTTGTATGTGGAAGGTCTCAAACATATACTGCTTAGTGTTAGCTAGATGTGTGATAATAGCTATGATGTGACCTTTCAATCCACTGTGAAATTCGAATTGTGAAGAATGGAAAGATGGTGAGAAAAGAAATGAGAACTCACAATAATGTATATGTGTTTGATGACTTCAGAGTAAAATACTATTTAAGCAAGATGAATGAAACATAGTTGTGGCATAGGAGGCTTGGCCATATGAATTTTGACAGTTTAATAAAAGTTAGCAAGCTGGGAGCTCTAAGAGGATTACCAAAACTGTCAAGGCCTGATAACTCAATCTACAAGTCATGTCAACTTGGTAAGAAGCCTAGGACTCATTTCAAGTCAAAAGAGTTCTCCTCATCTAGACCATTGGAGCTAAACCACATAGATATTTGTGTCCCAACGAGATAAAAAACCCCAAAAGGAGAAAGATATTTCATGTTGCTCATTGATGATTTTACCAAGGCCACTTGGATCACACTCTTAAAATAAAAGTCAAAAGCATTTAAGCATTTTAAAAAATTTAAGGCTTAAGTAGAAACTGAGAAAGACTTAAAGATACAAATTTTAATATCAGATAGAGGAGGAGAATACACTTCAAGAGAGTTTGAAGAATTCTGTGAAAATCATGGCATTAGGAGGCAGTATTCAGTGGCTAGAACTCCACAACAAAATGGAGTAGTGGAGAGAAATTATTGAACAATCTAGGAAATGGCTAGAGCTATGTTGGATGAAGCAGACATATCCCACATCTTTTGGGGAGAAGAGGTTCAAGGAGTGTACCTATAAAAAAAAACTCAACTCAAGCGGAATAATAATAAAACCCCTTATGAGTTGTGGAAGGGAAGCCTTGAACCAGTGAAGCACTTCAATATGTTTGGGATAAAATGCTTTATCAAAAGGATTGATAAAAATACTAGAAATTTTGTTTCATGCACTAATGAGGGAATATTACTTGGGTACTATGCTCAAAGCAAAGGATACAAGTGTTATAAGAAAAAGGCAAAGAGGGTTGAAGATTGCATAGATATAGTAGTAGATGAAATTGCTTCACAAATTGGGTCCTCCCAAGGAACCATGAACTTATGTGGAGAAGAAAATTCAGATATTGAACCCTCAGATTCAAGAAGAAATAGATTCAGATAATGAAGGCGAGGAAATGAGCACAACTCCAAGGCCCAAAACACATTCCAGGTATGCACAAAAGGAATAGCCCAACAGTCATATTCCTGGAGATCAAATACATGGTGTTTAGACTAGGAGGAAACTTGTTGGAAATTCAAGTTGTGCAAATATTTCTCTGTTGTCTCCAATTGAGGCTAAAAATATAAATCACACAAGTGAGAACAAGTTATGGGTGAGAGCTATGAATGAGGAACTTGACCAAATTGAAAATAATGACACTTGGGAGCTTGTTCCAAGACCTAAAGATAAAAATTTCATTGGAACCAAATAGATTTTCAAAAAAAAGCTAAATGAGAAAGGTAAAGTAATCAGGAACAAGGCTTGATTAGTCTACAAAGTTTATGCCTAGATAGAATGGGTAGACTTCAACGAAACCTTTGCACCAATAGTGATACTGGAAACTGTTAGAATGTTTCTTTCCTTTCCCAGTCACAAAAATATCAAGGTATATTAGATGGATGTAAAGTTATCATTTCTAAATAGAGATCTAGAAGAAGAGGTTTATATTGATCCTCCAGAAGGATTCAAACTCAACAAAGATAAGGAGTTTGTGTGAAAACTAAAAAAGGCCCTGTATGGACTCAAATAGGCTATGAGATCTTGGTACATAAGATTGGATCGATACATTCTACAATAGGGCTTTAAGAAAGGTATTGCAGACAACAATTTATACATCAAGTATGAAGGTGGTTATCTACTGATTATAGTAGTCTACATGGATGAGATAATCTATAGCAGTGACATGGAACAATTGGGACATCAATTCAAAAATAATATGTACACAAAGTTAAAAATTTTAATGTTTGGAGATATATCTTTTTTCTTGGAATTGCAAATTTCTGAGTGTCATAATGGAGTTCTTATCTCCCAATCCAAGTACCTACGAGAAACTATAAAGAAGTTTGGGCTAGAAGATTATAAACTAGTTAGCACACCTATGGTTAGAGGCTGCAAATTATGCAAAGAAGATGAAACACTACGAGTAAATCAGGCTAAATACAGATCCATGATAGGAAGCTTGTTGTATCTCATAGCTTTGTGACCAGGGGACCAGGCATCATGCAAGTGGTGGGCCTTGTGGCCATATTTCAATATTTCCCTCGTGAAAGTCATATTATCGTTGTAAAAAGGATTTTCAAGCATATTCAAGGAATATCATATTTTCGACTATGTATCCTAAGAGTAGAGAATTTAAGTTGAAGGCCTACACTAATGTTGTTTGGGCAGGCAATATTGAAGACAGGAAAAGCACCTTAGGTGCAACATTCTTCTTGGGAAAATGCTCAATGTCATGGGTTAGCAAGAAGCAAGCCTCCATCTCTTTATCAATAACTAAAGCAAAGTATACTACAGTTGCCACTTGTTGCTAACGAATCCTATGGATAAAGCAGACCTTGAAGGAAATTAAGATAGAGTTGAATGACCCTATTCCAATCATGTGTGATAATACTAGTGCCATCAACATCTCTAAGAATCTAGTCATGCAAATATGAAGAATATCCCTATCAAGTTCCATTTCTTAAGGGAATAGGTTAGAGCCAATGTTGTTAGACTTGACTATCTAGCCACAGAAGAACAACTTGCATATATCTTTACTAAGACATTGGAAATGGAACCCTTTGAATGTCTCAAGCAGTAGATAGGAGTAGTGATTAATCCTCCCAAATAACTCAATTTTGGTGTGTTTTGGAAGCTACTCAGCATGTGGGATCAATTTAAGAGTAGGTTGTAGTGGTTTAGGGGGAGTTCTTGAAAGAAGCCTTTTCCGTTAATGCAAAATGGGGAGAAGATTACTGTTGCATTGGAGAAGCCATCAAGAAGGCATGTCTTGTTTCAGGGGGAGCTTATGTTGTTGCCATCAATGCCAAAGGGGGAGATTGTTGTATAGTTGGAATTATATGGATGGCTATTGGTTGCAAGTGTGTTGGCATTGATGTCAAATAGGTTGGGCTTGTTTGAGTCATAACTCAGGAGCAGTCATATGGTTTTTGTTGTATCTTATCGAGAATCATTATAATAGTAGGCTTACTGGAGAAGCCATAAAAATATGAATATGGTACTTGGGAGGCCCAGACTTTAGAGGAGACTCTTCCTCAATATATCAAATCAAATACTCCTATAATTAGAATAGTTGGTTAGTTCTCTAATAGAGTTTTTGAACGGTATGTGGAAGTCTAGAAATGGCCTCCTCAACCAAAATTATTAACTATCGAAGTTAGGGTCTTAAAGTCCAAATTAGGCTACAAACTTTATCTTAAGTGTGCATGAATCCTATTTTTCTTCCTCCTATCCTTATCTCTCTATGAAATTCAAATGTGATAATAATTTTAGTTGATGAGGTGGTTATATCCATGTATCATTGGAATGGAAATTATAATGAAAATGGATTAAATCTTTTTTCACCAATTCCTTGTCTTGCTTACATTGTATTCTTAACATGGTAACACACTCCTTGAATCTTCAAGGCTTGATAGCTCCATGGGGGTAGTGATCCATGAGAGATTTGATTCCATGGTAATGATTCATGAGATATTATTGACATGTTAAGTCTATACACAAAGGCTGAGAAAACATATTTTTTCAAGAAGGAATGAGTAAGTTTGAGACATTTCTTGTGTAAAGTATAATTTCTAATGCTACTAGAAACTTGAGAGATCTTACTATTGGAATGATGTACTTGAAGAAGGATTGGTCAGGATGCTTCCATTAGAGGTTTGAAATTTTTTTAGGCATTCTATTTTGTAACTATTTTCAATTTTCCATACAAATATTACATACCAAAATTCATTCAAATATGTTTGTATTATGTCTTATTGTATTTCTGAGAAAATGATATGACTAACATGTTCTCAAGTTAGAAATCCTAACTATATATGGTATGTAATGTTTTCTTAGATTTAGCATATATTTTCTTGAGGTGGATTGTATGAAGCATTCACATAATCATGAATAATGATGTGATCATTTGCACATTGTTTAGCCCCACTTTTAGTTGTTCAAAAAATAAAGTAAATACAAATATGCCAAACAACTTGTTGACTCATAGCATTTTGTTACGAAAACCTAAATTAAGATAGGAATTATGTGCAATTGGGACCTACAATTGGAATTTTTAGATGTAGCTATTAAAATAAAAAGTAAATCTATGCCTCTAGATAGGAGAAAAAGATCAAATCCCAATATTCATGAGGTTGTAGTAAAAGAATGAGGATCAATAGCCCATGAAAATGCTTTTCTAAATTAACATCTATCCCAATTATAATAAACATAAATTGAAAAAAGAAAGAAGATCTTTTCCTTAATTATTAAATCACTAAATATCTATATATTTCTTATAATATGAATAATTGTATGTCATTTTTTGGGGTTTATGTACACATAGTCCATGGATATGTGCCTAAAATTTAAAGAAAAAATAAAAGGGAGAGAAAGTTGTGTTCCAATTCTATTTCCTGGTCTCTCACCCTAACTACCCATGCAAGGCAGAAAAGAGACCTCTTGCACCCATATATATAACACCCAACATTTGTGATCTACTCATGTTAATTTAGGCATTAATGATCTAACCTTCTTAGTGATCTACAATTAATAATTCTCCCATTTGAAATACTATAAATAGGTACATGTAAAGGAGGAAATTCCAAAATGCCACAAAATACAACCAACATTCTCATGTCTCTACCTATAGCCACACATAAAGAACCATAAAAAATACTCAAATATACCAATAATTCATGACCATCTACCAAGAACATATGAAACTAGGCATACAAAATCTTTTGAGATTCTTTTATGCAACATAGATATTTTTACTAATTTCTTCATTATATTAAAATCTATTCCATATTCATTTGAAAATGAAGTTGGGTTTAGGTGGTTGACCAAAGAATTAGTGCATTGTTTATGGTTTATTATAGCAAAGGGAAAGGTAATTTTCTATTTTTGGAAATGGTTTGGAGGATGTTTGGAGATAGGAGCTTAACATAGAAGCCTTGTTGCACTTAATTTCTAATGCATTTGGGAAATTATGTTAGGTCCCTATAATACTAGTTTATCCCCCATATTGTTATTGTTGTGCCCCATAGAAGCCCACTATTGTTATTTGTGTTCCCTTACATTATTATTGCTATGTAGGACATAATTATATTTTGACCCTTTAGACTCCTCTATATACCAAGGAGGTTTTTTCATTTGAATCATCCAATAATTGTTCATTTATGTGATGTAAAGGTAGGTTTTTCCATTGAAGTGGCTTATTATCTAGTCGTTGTTCTATATCTTCTTATGTGTTTGTCCTATTTTTTATTTG
Organism: Pinus taeda; assembly: GCA_000404065.3. Lineage (NCBI taxonomy): Eukaryota > Viridiplantae > Streptophyta > Pinopsida > Pinales > Pinaceae > Pinus > Pinus taeda. Next base: position 49,665 of record APFE030165164.1, on the reverse strand, counting down.
AATACATAACATTAGGAATTAAAGTTCTTGATCCTAAGGCTTTGTTTCTTCAAACGAGTCGTTATGGAATTTCTACTGTAATTTTTTTTATGTGAATATTCAAACCATGAAATTGCTACCACGTGGAGGTAAAATATTTATGAACACCTGGTTACAATTTCAGATCTTTTTTCACTATATTTTTGGAGATATGGTCCAAGGAAATTAGGCATTCTATATGCTCCTGAATTTAGTCTCAAATAGGTGTCCCAGGAAAAATCATCGTAATTATCTCTTCGAGCATCATATTTGCATTTTGTAAAAAGTGACCTAAAATAAACTTATTGTAGTCTTTCGGGTAGGATTTTTAGTGATGAATATTGAAACAAGGGCACATGGAATTTTGTATAGGTTTTATCTAATGAATCCATCCATAATCACGTCATCTTGGGAGATTTAGCATAACTTTATGTTGAACAGTCCAATCTCATTATGACTTGTGGCATTGGAAATATCACAGAGAGAGTTATATAAAGACAAATGTTTATAGGTTGGGAGGCTAAAATCATAGATATCCAATAGTTTCAAGGTCAACTAGAATGATAAGCTCAAAATCAAGCTCTTAGAAGGTGTGTATTTTTTAATTTGCATAACGTTTGGTTGAAAATTTAGTTTGAAATGCTTCAAAGGTCATAGTGAAGCATAGATATCATTAATTGGTTCCAAAATCCCCCCCCCCCCCCCCCCCCCCAAAAGTTAGAGTTCTGTTGTGCAGGCAACAAACCCCCCCCCTTTTTTTCATTTTAGTGTTATCCGAAATACTAAATGAATGGGGACCCTTAGTTAAAATTTTAGGAAAAGCAAGAGTTTCTTTTCTCCAAAATAAGGTCACCATCGTAAGCTTAGCAAGATCTTTTGAATACATCATAAACCTAAGTTTATGATAAGAAAAATCTCTAAAAAAGAAAGTCGCATCGCAAAATGATAGTAAAGTCCCATCATTTGGCTATCGCATCGCAATAAGAAAGAGCTAATAAGAAAAACTTCAAGATTTACCGATCTGCGATAACACCGATCGCAAGATCGCATATTGCAGGGAATAGGCTAATGAAATTTGGCGAACATAAAACTTCTGCAATCTGCGACATTGCGATATCGTGATATGCAATGATTGCGATGTCGCGATCTGTGATGCCGTGATGCAAATTGCAGAATCGCTCCATCGTGAATCTTTCGGGCACACTATTCAAGAAAGATCACTTGCTATAATCTGACTCAAGATCATGCACTTTAAATGTTAATAAAGGATTATTTGCCAGTTATTAATGAAACATGGACGCGTGCTTTTCAAAGAATTTCTTCACGTAAGGTGGCATATTTGATGTATCTGTTGCATTTAAAACTCTCCCATCACCTTTCTTGGTCAATCATTTCCATTTCACTTGTGAGCTTCAGGAACATAGAGCGGAGCACTATACAAGGCAATACGCCGGAAGAAATGGGAAAGAAAAATAAAGCTCAAAGCTCTGAGGTGAATGGAATGGCACCATTATACACAGACACAGCGTGTAATAGAGACACAGGGATATCAACATGGGAAGGCATGTACAGACTTCTTGAAGAAGAAAACCCCAAAATAATGAAGGTTACCACTGGCTCAGATTCACAGGGATCTTCCGAGGCATCCCTAGAAGAATTAGCTTGCTCAATCCTACATAGGAGAGCAGCAAGACCCAAAATTCTCCCATATATGGACATGATCAAGTGGATACTTGATAATGTGGAAATGAAGGACAGAAAGTTCAAGATTCAAGGACAAGGGCTCATCGGATCGTTCGCTGTACAAGATTTAAAACTCATGTATCATCTTCCTGAGCCGCAGGCAACTTACAACATGCAATTCATTGAGAAATTCGTGGCAGAAAACCCAGACCTATCAGAGACCACCAAGGATTGGTCCAGAAAAGATGAACCTCTCAAGAAAGACAAAAGCAGTATGTACAGCACTAGTTCCCTCACCTCCCCATATTGTTTTGCTGCAGCCATGCTCTGTAGATTGTTTGGGAAGCTAGATATCAATAAGTTTTCATCTGAATGGTTGCCACTAATAGATGCTGCTACAAATGCCATAATTATAGATTGGGCCAAGGTCTTTTATGATAATCTAGTCACGGCTATTCTCAATTACCGGTCTAAAAGATCCATGTCTCAAAGGATCTATCCCCCTTTTTTCCTATCCGGATATGTTATGGACTCTATTTGTTATGTGTCTAAATTTCCTGTTTTGGGTTGGAAATGGACGACTCAGGACCCATTACTCATTCATGTATATCATAAGATATTATGGGACTCCCAGTTTGTTCCACATTTCTACCAAATTTGTCGCGGGCTTATCCTACCCTTGTATAGAATGATATATGATAAAGACCCCCCAAGGCCCTCACCCGAGGCACAGATAGATATCATCTCCATCGCAAGATGGTTTGGGGAGGAATTATTCACCTATGTTAGAGTTTTTGGAAGCATTGTCCCCCCTCATGTTCTACCTTTATATATCCCCGATAAACTTCTGGCTCGAGAAATTGCATATCAAACATGTTCAGAAGGCGGCCTAACAAAAGATTTAAAGGACAAGAAGAAGGCCATATGGCCACAGTTTCCTGAGGCTTGCGGGGCCTTTTCACTGTTCAATGTAGGTCATGCATTCGCATAAATAAAGAATATAACATGTCTGCGGTTATTTAAAATCTTGGCAAGACCATTTGACCTAAATGAAATTGCTCAGAATTTCACAACTATGGTCAAGGTGAAATTATTCTTTGGCAAAAAGGATTTATTTGATGACTTGTTCCAAAATAAAATCTCACTCCAAGAAATTTTGCGGGAAGCCCAATCGCAATTATCTCCAGAAGAGTTTCAAAAGTTCACGATATACAGGGAAAAAATATTGGCTACTATCCCTTTAGAAAAGCTGCGATTACCTACCAGAGAGCCAACTCCAAGCATCAGCCTCAGTGGGAATTCAAGCAGTTCCAGATCTAAATCTAAGTCTGCGTGAGAAACATCGGAACATTCTAAAAGATCCGGGAACGACCAAAAAAGAACGAAGAGGCAGCTAAAGACACGGCTCAGTCAATGAACATTCCGCAACAGCAAGTTACTACCTGCTCGTAGAAAGATCGTCCCTCTCTCATCATCAAACCACCACCTGTCATAACCGAGCTGGATAAGGAATGGGAAAACTTCCATGAACTGATCAATCTTGAAGGACAAATCCCAAAAACACCTACGAGCAATACTCAGAATGCAGAAGGAGTAATCTCATCCATAGTCGGCAATGTCTCAGAAAAAGAAAATGTTCCTATCACTCCATCTTCTGAACTTGTGCTTAATATAGAAGAAATTCCTCTTTTGGACATCTTTTATAGTCCTCAACATAAAGCAGTAGTGAGAAGACAAAGAAAGAAAAGGAAATTAGAAAATATGTTGCATCAAGATGCTGAGCAATTGTACGTCTTATGGAAAGACCCCAACATAAATCCAACTGAAAATCTCACTAAGCTGTCTCAGATCACAGGAGCGTATGCTTCTGCGACTATTGACAAAGCATCAGAAGTACAGCAATTGTTGAAAGAACAAGAAGATCAAATACAGTTACTACAACAACAATTGCAACAAGCCAATACTAATAATGAGGCACGCGAACAGCTTGAAAAGTTACAGGAAGAGTTCCAGCACATGCAAGTAAGTTATCAAAGAAGTCTAGACGAAAAAGAAAAACAATTGCAAAATCTACAAGAGACGCATAAAGATGAGCCCAAGCTTATAGAGTTTATTTCAAAATATATTGCCTTGAATGAACAACTACTATAGCAACAAGAAGTATTGGGGAAAAAGATATCACAATGGAGTTACTACTGCGAAATGAGTGATAAGATCACTAATCAAGTGGTCGAATTACGAAGCGATTATGATTTGGTTGACAAACAGGTGACTGATTATCTGACTTGGCAGGATGGAGATGAAGGCAAAGAGGCAAGCGCACCCAGGATAAATGAGAATCATAAAGAGTTGCTCTTTAGTAAGTGGGATGATCAAATCAAAGAAGCAGAAAAGGTGGTAGGTACAACAGCTACAACAACAAGTATTCTCATCGACTGTATAAATGAGAATTTGCACAGAACAAATCTAATCGTAGAAACTATTCCGGGGTATTTTCCAAACAAATCAAAATTAGAGGAGGATTGGAAGCAGAAAGCACGGGAAAAAGAAAAGGAAATCGAAGTACTAAAAGGATTAAATTGGGAATGTTACTGGACATATTTGGTAAAACCGCATAGTCAGTGGATGACCGTGAAATGTATCACAAATACGGCTGAAAAGGTGGTGCCACAACTCGTTGATTCCATTTTATCGGCACAGCTCAAAGCAGAAGTTAGCCAACCGAATCTCGTTAAACAAATGTTGAACACATGCAACTTTAAAGACCAGATACAGAAATAGCTTAATTTGGAATCTTATTTTTGCTTAAAAAATTAGATTAGAAAAAGGGCAGTCATTTGAAAACCGCATCCTGATTTTTGTAAATAACTTATTATCAGATTTAGTTAGTAGTATTTAAACCCTTCTCATGCATTTAGAGAAGGGTCCAGAAATTAGTCAAAAACTTATCCTCAGAACATGCACTTTTGCACCCTCAGAGGAGCTTTTGATGAATGGAAGGATCGAAATTTATTGATGTTTGCATTTGATATCTGCTATTGATGTTGCACTTCTGTTCTCTTAGTAGATATTAGAACAAGGAAAGATAAATCATTGTTGCTTGAAGCTTATGAGTAGGACCAGTCATAAATGGTACTTTTATCTCTTGATCATTTCTTGCTATATTCTTAAAGCAATATACAGTTTTTAGTTGTTTATATGTTATTACATGAATGTTTGTGTTACCATTTGGCACTTCGGTACGGTGGAGCCATTTATTTATGTTTAATGTGTGAATAACTTATTATGCGATATGTTGTTCACAACTGTTTTGCCTAACCTTTTATGCAAATTGGTTCATCTTAACTGATTTCTATTCTTATAATTGTTGAATGATCTTTATTACCAGCTATTATTTGAAATCTCTTTAGATCGCATAATAGAAGAATTACACCCCGGGTTAGCATAGATTAGATGTGTTGTTTTCATTAGATTACAATAGCATAGAGTTAGATTAAAGTAGCTCAGAGTATGAACTTTATATCAGAAACATTCAACTCTGCACACACACACCCTTAGATTAGGAAACTGGTCCCATTATCCCCAGTTGGACTCACTATACCAAATGGATAAGGAGCTGTCAACCAAGGTCTAGACCGGGTGAGTATCCCCCTTGTTGTTGACCCGATTTTTCGGGGCTTCAACAAGTTCCCATAATTTATAGTACCAAACTTTAGAGTCTCTAAAATCATGATTCACTTTCCTTTTGTTCTCATCATGAGTTTCATGGAATACCTGGTCACCACTAGGAAACATTTCTTGTAGTAGCCTTATCAAAACTTTCTTCAAACCTTCCATTTCTGATTTTAAGCCATCCTTCAAACCTTCCATGTGCCTTTTTATTTTTTCTTCTAGACCTTCCATATCCCCTTTTAGTTCTATTGTTATGTATTCTTTTAATCCATTCATCATATCTTTCAGTTTATCTTAGGTTTCTTTTTGTGAGAGCAAAATTTGTTGCACTTGGTTATGTAAGTTTGATATAGCATGTTGTATTTCTTCTTCTTCATGCTCCATATTAGAGATTTCTGCGGGCTTAATGGGTGTAAGACAGCCAAGGATTTAAATTTATTTCTATGTCCGGCACCAACATGTCAAGTGATGGTTGCTAATGGAGGAACTCTAAATTTCTCAGGGAAGTTCCATAATATCAATTTAACCATTGGGGAATATCTACTAAATAGTCCAATGTTTTCCATTCCAATGGGTAGTGACAATGTTGTATTAGGAGTCTAATGGTTACAAACTTTGTGGATGATAACTTTTAATTTTCAAGAACTCTTTTTGAAATGTTTTTGGGAGGGAAAGGAAATTGAACTAAGGGGTATCATAGGGAAGCCTAGTAAAATAAGAAACTCTAATGGCATGACAAATATTTTGTAGAAGGAAAAACGAGAGGTAATTGCACAATTTATGCTCACTAGATGTTCAAACATCTAAGCCATCCATTTCTCGAGATCTCGAAAGAGTCATTGACAATCATTACAAAGTATTTGAGACTCTCAAAGGTGTCCCAACTATTTGTGATCATGATCATGCTACTCAATTCATTCCAGGAAGTGTTCCTCCAAACATCACACCTTACAGATATCCCTATGCCTAGAAGAGTGAAATTGAACATATGGTTACAAAAATGTTAGAGGTCGATATAATTTAACCTAGCCAAAGCTATTCCTCTTATCTAGTAGTATTGGTGCACAAGAAGGATGGAGCATATCGCATGTGTCTGAATTATAGAGATCTCAACAAGATCACTTTTAAAGATAAATTTCTTATTCCTGTCATTCATGAATTATTGGACGAATTACATGGAAAGATTTACTTCACCAATTGGGATCTTCATTCAAGGTATCATCAAATTAGGATGAAGACAAAAGACATTCCTAAAACAACATTTAGAAATCATGAAGGCATTTATGATTCTTTGTTCATGCCTTTTGGCCTTACTAATGCACCTTCTACTTTCAAAACCTTTCTTATAAAAAATTTGTTAGTATTTGTTGACAATATATTAATCTACAACAAGTCATGGAAAGATCATGTTCAACATGTTGATAGGGTGCTCAAACTATTGGAAGAGACACAATTGTATGAAAAACCCTCCAAATGCTTCTTTGGGGTAAAGGAAGTGGAATATTTAGGTCATATTGTATCTCATGGGGGTGTTCAAGTAGACCCTAACAAAATTAAAGCCATAAAGGAATGGAAAATCTTGATAATCTTAAGGCATATTTGAAGATTTCTTAAGTTGATAGGTTATTCCGGCAAGTTGGTTAAGTATTATGGTAAAATATAGTACCTCTAACAACATTAAGGAAGAAAGATGCATTTTTTTAAACTCCAGAAGCAACTAAGGCATTTGAACATCTTAAAGAGGTAATGTGTCAAGCTAGAGTCTTAGCTACACCAGACTTCACAAAAACATTTATTATGGAATGTGACGCCTCAGGAAATGGAATTGGTGTTGTTTTAATGCAATAAAAAAAACTCATTTCTTTTGAAAATTTTCCAATCAAGGGAAAGTATTTAAATAAACCTATTTATGAGAAAATGTTAGGAATACTACATGACCTAAAGCAATGGCGTCTTACCTAATGCGAAGACATTTCAAGGTAAAAAAAGGATCATGATAGTCTTAAATACTTCTTGGAAAGAAGACTATCTTCAGAAGAGAAACAAAAATGGGTCACAAAGATGTTGAGTTATGACTTTGTTGTAGATTCACTCTCAAGAAGGGATGACCATGTGGAGGCATTTCTTTGTGCCATTTCTATTATTCAACTTGATTAGATAACTGAAGTAGGGGAGGAATGGAAGAATGAAAAAGAAGTGTGGACACTTATTCAAAAGTTGTAATATGATCCAAGTGCATCTGATACATTTATCTAGAAAAATGGTTCGCAATGGTACAAAGATTTCTTATATCTATGTAAGAACTCCCAAATAAATAAATAAATCAGTCTTTTGGAATTTCATACTTTCTTATAGGAGGGCACTTAGGATTTCTTTAAACTTACTACAAGGTCAAGAAGGATTTTTTCTAGGATGGCCTTAAATTGAATATTCAAAATTTTATGGAAGAATTTATGTTTTGCCAACAAATATTTTAGATAATTAAGAACATGCGTCTTTTACAACCATTCTACATTCCAAGTCAACATTGGGAGGAGGTATCAATGCATTTTATCATAGGTGTACCCCAGTATAAAGTAAAGAGTGTCAATATGGTGGTAGTTGATAGAATTACCAAGTATACACATTTTGTGCACTATCTCATCATTTCCAAGCCATTATAGCCACTGCTGCATTTTTGGAAACAATTCAAAAGCTGCATCGAAACCCAAAGATTATTGCAAGTGATAGAGATCCCATTTTCACTGGAAATTTTTGGACAATTATTTTCTTTTCTTGCTACTCAATTAGATCATAGCTCATCTTATCATCCTCAATCTGATGGGAAAACTAAGATAGTGAAAAAATGTTTGGAAGGATATCTTATTTACCTTGTATCTGATAAATAAAAAAAAAATGGGTCAAGTGGTCACCTCTGGAATAATGGTGGTATAATACTTCTTTCCATACCGCAACAAAAATGGCCCCATTTATGGAACTTTATGGATATTATCCACCATTCATCACATCATCTTTAAGAGAGAATTCTAAGGTTAAAGCAGTGGAAGATCATATCAAGAATAAAAAAAAAGTTCTCCAAATCTTAAAGTATAACCTGACTATGGTTCATAATCGAATGAAGAAATAGGTACATTAGAATCGCAATGAAAGAAGTTTTGACATGGAATATTTGGTATTTTTATGGTTGTAAACATACAAACAAAAATCCCTCAAGAAAGCTAATAAGGATAATAAATTATAACCAAATTACTATGGCCCTTACAAGGTGTTGAAAAAGATTGGTACTATGACATACAAATTGGAGCTACCTACATCTTCTCAAGTACACTTAGTTTTCCATGTTTAGTCCTTAAATAATTTTATCAGTGACAAGATCCTTGTTCAAACTATATTGCTAGAACTTAAAGAGGAAGGAAAAATCATATTGGATTTTGAAGCAATCACAAAAACAAGAATCTGACAACTACATAAATGATCAATTTGAGAATATCTCATTAAGTGGAAGAACTTACGTGCTAAGGATTCCACATGGGAGGATGAGTAATCTATACAGAAGCATCCAAAAATACCCAAGTATTGAGGACAATACTTTTTTGAAGGACAAGGGCATGGTAGGTCCCTATAATACTAGTTTATCCCCCATATTGTTATTGTTGTGCCCTTACATTATTATTGTTATGTAGGCCCTAATTATATTTTGACCCTTTAGACTTCTATATATACCAAGAAGGTTTTATCATTTGAATCATCCAAGAATTTTTTTTATTTATGTGATGTAAAGGGAGGTTCCCCCTAGAAGTTTCTTATTATCTAGTCATTGATCTATCATTTCTTATGTTTTTGTGTTATTTTTTATCTAGATACATAACAAATTATATTTAGTTTTTTTCTCAAAATGTTTGAAGAACATTTAGTTTAAGGATTTATTCATATACTTTGTAAAAGGGTTTATAAGGCTTGTTGATTATTCTCAAAATTTTAAATGAGAACCAAATATTGGCCATGGTATCTAGGACATGAAGAATATTGAAACCTTCAAACTTTATTTGGACACGTTATGATCATTATGGGTACCCATAATCAAATCAATTTTTTTTTCTATTGCTCTAGATCCACCTAAAATTTGAATAAAGGGGTCTAGGAAAATTTGTGCTTATGGATGGTGGATATTTTCTTCGATGCTTATGATTTAAAACACAACTGCTATTTTTTCATTTAAACGTCACACATATAGAGTAGGAAAGATTAAAAATCATGATCATTCAAAAAATGTAACAAAAAGAACTATGATTTCTTTTTTCCTCAAAACTACATTCATGAATTGCAATCCATGTAGAATATCCTTCAGTTAATCTATGACAAGTTATTTCAAGTGTCCTTTTGGGTCTTAAGATTGTTGATTAATTGAAATTGAAACATGGGTTTGATCCATTAAATTATAAAAAGGGTGGAGCTGCAAACCCTTTTAGAAATCAATTATGCAAGGATCTACCTAAATTTTAATACAAACGTCAGTGTCATTAAATTATAAAAATTGTAAAAGGTACACTTTGGGATGCATGATCAGTTGTACCTCACATTATAAGGTTTTTAATGCTTAGTTATAATGATAAAGTACAAGTGAGAATAATAACATTAATGGCTATGTTAGGCCAATGAATTACAAAATAGACTTCCCAATGTGAATTTCGATTAATATGATTATCGTTATATGCATTAGAGTGGTGAAATTTCGGATTCCAATTCCAAGGTATATTCAAATTACTCTATTAACTCCATTTATATATTTTTCCCAATCTTCAAGGGTTCTGTGTTTTTGGGTCCAAGCATCATTTTGAATCTTTCAAACATTTCTCTTCCAATTTCTTTGGTGAATATGTATGCAATATTCTCATTTGTGGAACAATGTTGTAAGTTAATAGTCTTGACCTATACATGATTTCAAATCAAATGATACTTTGTGTTGATATGCTTGTTTTGACCATGGAATTTAAGATTATTGGCCAATTTAATTGCAAAAGTATTGTCAATTAGAAGAGTAGTAGAGTTCACTAGTTTCTCCTACAAATCTTCAATATTTTTCTTGAGCAACTCGATCTCCTTAGTTGCTTCAGCAACTACCACATATTTTTCCTTTGTTTTTGAATCATTTGGAACTAACTATTTGTGTGACCTACATGATACAACTCATGATCCAAGGCTCATAATACAACCTGAAATAGACACTCCATCATCCTTATCTCCATTGATGTCTGAATTAGAATATCCAATCAAGATGAATTAATACACCAGTTAATATTTGAGTCTAGAATCTTGATTTCCTTTCAATTACTTCAAAACTCTTTTTATAGCATACTAATGCTCCTCAAAAGTATTTTTCATAAACTTGGAAAGGATTCCAATATCAAATGAAATATATTGTATGGTAGTGGTGAGGTAGATAAGACTTCTCACAAATTGTCTATACTTAGTTTCATCCTCAAATTCATTTTCTTCTTTAGATGTGAGCTTCAGATTTTGTTCCATTGGAGTGGACAAAGGATTTCATTAAACCATGCAAAACATGCTAAAAAATTCTTCAATGTACATCTTTTGAGAGAGGAATATAAGTCTTGGTCAATGTTAGGCCACTTCAATGCCTAAATAGTAATGAACATGTCCCAAATTTGGCATCTCAAATCCTTTCTTCAATTCTTTCTTTATGGGTGCAATACAACTTTTGTTATTCCCTATTATGAATATATCATCTACATATACGAAAATATATACAAAAATGTTTCTAGATTTCTTGAAAAATAAAGTTGCACCATCAAGATTAAAGTTTCTGAAATTTAATTTCAGAATATGATCAATCAATTTTTCATACTAGGGTTGCAGTGCTTGTTTTATGCCATACAAGGATTTTTTGAGTTTGTATACTTTTTTTTCTTTTCCCTTCACAAAAAAACCTTTTGGTTTAGACATAAAAAAAATAATTCAAATATCCATTCAAGAAAGAAGTATTTACATCCATTTGATGTACTTTCCATTCATTATGACCTACTAAGGCAATGAGAGTCTGGATGGTGGCCCATTTTGTGGTGGGGGAATGTATGTTTAAAATAAACACCTTGATTTTGTGTAAATCCTTTTTCTATGAGCCTTGCTTTATTCTTGTTAAATAAGCCATTTTATTTATACTTTTTCTTGAAGACCTACTTGCAAACAATTTGTTTGGTTTCAAATGGAGGGTCCAGCATGTTCCATGTTCCATTGTTTATCAGAGCATCATACTCCTTTTGCATTTCTTATTTCCATTCATCATGGGAATCAACTTATTTAAAGTATGTTAGTTCAATATTCATAGAAAAAAATAATCTACATTCATAAGAAACATCCATATGATCAACTAAATTAGAATTGTCTACATCACCTCTAATTTACCTAGTGGAACTCTAGTTCCTGTCTTTCCAACCTCATCAAGATGAAAACTTCCAAGTGTTTTAATGAGTCATTTTGGAGGACATTTCTTCATTGATCTAAGATACTCTTTTTATTTATATGGGGTTGCATTGTGATTTAGCCTTCTAATCCTCTCAACCACACCACTCAAAGGGTCTTCTTAGTATAAAGAACTGATTGGAACTTCATGAGTGGGAGAGAGTGCTTCAAAAATATATTCCATAGATTGATCCAAGATAGATATCCCCACTTCAATATGTGGAATCTCATTATAAAATTCATGAAACAATTTTTCATCACTGAATATGTCCAAATGATCAAGTTGTCACTCAACAATATTTCTAACCTTGGAAGATTTAAGAAAGATCACATCTCTAGACAATATAAACTTATTATTTACCTCATCGTAGTGGAAATATTCTTTGGTGGTATTTGATTAACAAAAAAAATATTCACTTTCAATTCCTTGCATCAAGGTTTATTCTTTGTTCCTTTGGAATCAATACATAGCAGGTGGAACGAAAGATCCTGAGATGCCTTACCAAAGGAATGTGGCCATACTTCATTCCATAAGGAGACTTGTTTTCTAGAGCATGAGATGGAAATATTTGTTTTTATATATACCCCACATAGAAATACTTTATCCCAAAACATCAGCTTTACATTTTTTAAAAACATCATTGAGAAAACCATACTTAAAATAGTCTTGTTCATTCTTACAGCTACACCACTTTGTTGAGGATTGTATGGTACATTTTTTGGATGTTGAATCCCATGTCAGCAAAGTTATTTTTAAAATTAATTATAAGTATACTATTTTTCATTATCAGTACAAAGAGATCAAATATGCGATTGTCCATCATCTTCAATCCATGTGTGAAAGTTTATGAAAGTTTCAACTTTTCTAATTCACTTTCAACAAATATACCCAACACATCCTATTGTAATCATCAATAAAAGTCATAATATATTTATTTCCACTTGTAGAAGGAATAATTCATAGGGCCACACAAATAAAAATGAATCAATACAAGCTTTTTATGTGCTCTAAGTAGAATAATGAAATGACAATTTGATATGTTTTCCTAGGATACAAGCATCACTTTGCTTCAGCTCCCTTGGAATAGTTGATAAACCATAAACACCATTTGTTTTCAACAAATGAAGGTTCTCATAATTAAGATTTTCAAATGTTCCATATCATAGAAGTTTGGATGGAAATGTACCTTCATTGTACTGAGAACTATATGCAGATTTATTTACATGAGCAGATATTCCTTGTAGCTTCAATAGTCTTTCCTCCTCTATTCTAGTCATGAAAATTGTGTTGTCTAATGTTTTTCTTATCTCAACTTTTCCATTAAACTTATGAATGGAGTGTCCTTGCTGAAAATGTGAACAAGGGGCAAAAAGTTTCTTTGTATCTTTTCAAGGTAGAGTACATCATGTAGAAGACAATTAGGAAGTCTAGACAGTTTAATCCTAATGATGCCAAGTCTAGATGGCTTGAGACTTTATTTTCTTGCAAAATATACTACTCCATATGCATTGTCATTGATGTCTTCAAAGAATTATTTCTAAAATATCATGTGGCAAGTTGCACCTATATCAGGAAACCATGCATATTTCTAAGAAGAAAATTAAGTATGAAGCAAATCTTCAGTTACTCTAATATTGTAATGGGCAACAATATAATGAGTAGATTCATGTGATTGACCTTTCACTAGATATAGTGTTTTACCTTTTCCTTCTTTGCATTCTTGCTTCATTCTTTCCGAAGGGATTTTTCATGTGGATGCATCATGTCCATCTCAATTGCAATGAATATAGTGGAGATTATATTTTCCTCCTTGATGATATTTACCCCCCGCCTCTTGTGTTCTTCCTTCCACTTCCTCTTCTGCTACCACTTCCTCTAAAAGAATCTTATGAATGATTCTTATATTTCTATGCAAGGCACACAACTTCTTTAGGGGACTAAGAAGTTGTCTTCCTCTTCCCGAAATATTTCTCCCATCTTGCAAAATTCTCCACAAGTGTAAAAAATAATGTCCTTGAGTTGGGCACTAACTTGTAAGGATTCTAGATAGTGAGAATATGTAGAATACAAGGACTTGACAATGGATATGAGAGGTATTTCCATTCCAATTCCATTTCTTTATACATCATGTGTGATAGATCTAATTTCTAAGGCTATGGCTAGGGGGTCATCATCCTTCAACTCAAGGTTGAAGAGCTTGATCATCAATTGGACTACTTCCAATTCTAAATGTGAGTAAAATAAATATTTCAACTCATAATTCATCATAAACATTTGTAATTGGAATAATATGATTAGTCACCTATTCAGTTACAGAATTAGCAATCAATGCATAAGATTGTTGTCTTATTATCCCATATAGATATATATTTATCTAATGTAGGTTTGGGAGGTGCATTTTCACCTTCTCCTTCATAGATACCTTTCCATAAGTCATTGAAGATAAGGGTGTTAATAATATTTCTCAAACTTTCATGGTATTTTTATTTCCAAGTAAGAAAAATGTCAACAATGAAGATGAGAAAATGCATCTTCAATAAATTCGAGAATGTGGGGAAAAGACAAGGATTTTAATAATAGTATCCTTAGAGTGGAAGCTCGAGTAAGAGTAGCAAAATGAATTAGATAAATATAATGGGATCGTTTAGAGATTAATAAGGAGAAAATAACATACCCTTATAATTGATTACTCAAATTGCTTACAACATGTTATCAACTCATTCGAGCAACCTCTTAAAGAGATTAAGTGAAATAGAAGGAATTTTGTATCAAAATCTTGGGTGGTGCGACATATACGATCCTATTATAGCTACCATTAATTGAAATGGATTGACATATATAATTATGGAAGCATCAAGATGTTTTTGAGACGTCTTTCCTTCTCTAAAGTGAATTCAAACACACAATAAAATTCCATACTAAAGAAACTTTGTACAAAAAGTTAGAAGTGAAATTTCCAAAATATGTGAAATAGACATTATAAAAGATGACAAAGCAACTACTCTAATTCCAAATATATTATAGATTGCATATGTATAGGAACTTTATACATATAAAGTTGCTAGTCTCTTAGTATTATATTGATGATCGTCCAGCTAAAGCATGTTCAAGGTGCAGGTGCAGGCATATGCTTCAAGGTTCGAACTACAAGCATGACACTTATGATAATTCTTGCAAGGTTTGCATCACAAGGTAGGCAATGAAAGTGTTATAATCAATTCTTGTGCTAGACTATATAACTAGCTACAATGTTGAATTTCACTACTCAGAGGGAGGATAACAGCTGCATGATCTAAAGGCCAATATGTAACACAAACACCAAGAATCACCAACATGATTTCCCACAATATAAATAAAGCTCCAATGAATGCCACAAATCTTATATTGAAAATTAATATTCTATAATATCTAGAAAAACAATTGAGGAAAATAGAGACCAAAGTAATTCCCTCATTTACAACCCATTCAACTTTTTATATCATTACGCAAATGTAGGAATCTAGGTTCTACTTAATTCTTGAATATAAACTTTTCTCAAATGTTTTATGAACTAACATGCAAGTGAAAAGTTTATTGGAGAGACAAAGACATTTTTAAAACATTTTTTGAATTGACAAGCATAAACATAATCAGTTTATTGGACAAAGATAAGTTTTAAAACATTTACTGGAATGATGATAGAAAAAATATTGAGTGAAGGGAAAATGGAAAAGTATTTTTGCTAGAAAAGATATCTAAACTTGGGACATATGGCGCAAATACCATGTGAAGCCAAGGAATCACAAATTAGATTCCCCAATGTGAATTTCCATTAATATGATCATCTTATATATATCAGACTGGTGACATATTCTAAGTCCAAGGTATGTTCAAAATATTCTATTTAATCTATTTACATATTTACATATTTCACCCAATCCCTGAGGATTAAGTGTTTAACGAGTTAGAATCTTCAAATTGTTTTCCTTATTGGAAGCAATGCTTGAAACAATAGAAATCATTTCAATCACAATAATGTATAGAAAATTCAAAAATTTCCTTACCTATTCTTGGGTCGTGCAAACAAAATTCAACTTTATACAAATGTAAGTCTAATGCTTGAGCACTCAATAATTTTGAACTAGTGTTTGATGATCCTACATATGAAATCACTCCTCCTAAACACGTAATTCAAGGAAGTCAAGTAGCTGATAATGAACCACAAGATGCCAAAGGATATAGTGATACCAAAAGTAGCTAAATTGAAAGTGAACGTGAATACATTTCAATTTAGATTACAAAATAAAACCTTCATGAAGGTATGAAAGAAAAGAAGAAAAAAAATAATGATATTTCCAAAGGAGTTTTTAGACCTTATGAAGAGTTAAAATTCAATAAGAATCAACATGTCTTTGCATATGAAAATTATATTAAATGTCATATTCCTAACTACTCCAAACAAATTCAATTTATGAGTCCATGTTTTCTTTCCAACTCTAAGAACAATGTTGATACAAAAATTCCTAAGAAATTTCAACATTGTCATCCAATCAGTCACATGCAAACAAAATTCTGGGATATCCATATTTGTCTATATTGTGGGAAAGAAATTAATAATATTTTAGACAAATTTAAAAAGAAGAGGAAGGTTTAGAGATGAACACTTTACTATGGATGTATTAACACTTGGCAGTGGCATCTAACAACCAAGATTTTTCACAAGTCATATATTATAATTTAAACATAGTTAAGGACATATTTAAATTATGAAGTTGCAAAATAAAATACATTTGAATGTATTCACTTAATTGCTACAAATGATTGCTTTTAACATGGCTAGGTATTGAAGCATCGAGGTTATTAAGTATCAAAGATTTAATAGCTCTCAACTATTTACATCAACAAACGTGTGACAAGGCGATTTCTCAGAGATGGCCTCGACTGGTTGCGTTTATGGTTCCTTGGGCTCTCTAGAGGGTTTGTTGGCGCATGGAGGATCCAGAACCATCGTCGATCATCCGCCTCTGCAGCCCCCTGTTCAAATGAACCCAGAACTAAACGAACCCCCTGTCCGCCAAGATCTGACAAACTCGGTTAACTCCCAGAAGACGAAGATCGCCGACAATCTCTGGGTTGAAACAAGCGATTTGAACAGCCATTCATCAGGATACCATCAGGCCATAGCTGACGAGAACAAGCACGACGGAGAAGCGGTTTTCAGTAATAATGGAGCTCACAGAAGGGAAAATCGTAAACTCTATTTAAGGTATGGAGGAAAATATCTTTACATTGAATATCGGAACGCTGCTCTATTTATTTTTGGTGTAGATCTGGGTTCCCTCCTACCATGGAGTTCCGAATGGGAGCCATTCCCATCGCTTCGCGGCTCCTTGTACAGATCAAGCCCTGGACTATCAGATCCAGACCTTTTTATGGTAAATCAGCCCTATTTTATCCCGACCGGGGTTCTTCAAACCAGATACCCACATGGCGGATCAGGCCCATATGATAAATCAGACTCAACCCATATCAAATCTGGTCGCCCATCCATCGATATGGGACATGCAAAAGCCACAGAGAAAAATCTCTGCATCAAATCCATCAATCACAAGAGTTGGAACTCCAGCAAGAGGATTCCAAGTATTTTTTCCCTGCATACTTAATGCTTGCGCCACCCGGGGAAATCAAGCCAAATGCAGAGAAGAAGTTTTTCCCTTTCCTCGCCATGGTTTGAAGGAATCCTGGATCTGTTTGAACTAGGCAGTAGGGGCCAGATCTGAACCAGATCTGCTTGAAGAATCACTTGCTTTTTTTCAAATCCAAGTCAACCTCTCGAGCAAGACGACAATGCAATGGGCACGTGCTACGGATCTTGTGCAGGACCTCGTGCAAAATCTTGGAAGCCGGCTAGGAATCCCTTCCTATTACCTCAGACTGCTATACAAGGGTAAGAAACTCATGAATACCCTTCCTCTTTCCTATTACAGCATTCAAAGGGATGCCTCTATTGTGGCTACATTTCATTTGAGAGGTGGTTCCTTTAGGCAAACCTCCTCTGCCCCTTCTTTCTCCTATAAAGATGTTGTCCACAAAGATTTTGCCCATTCATAGCCTTCTCCATTAGCAGGCCATCCATCTGAGTTTCCAAAGCCCTTTCTGGTAGACAAATCAGAGGACAATCCTTCTATCAATCTCTCCCATCCTGGGATTGATGATCGATATCAACTTTATGCAGAAGCCGCACTTGTATGCAGATTCAATGGGCTATGGCCTCGCACATCAGATCTATACCAATGGATTCATACCAATTGGACTAAAAAAAGCGAGATACACTTATGTTCAAAAGGATTCTTCATTGTGGTTTTCGACTGAGATGAAGATTATCAGAAGGCCTTAACGGGAGGCCCTTGGTTTTGGGGCTCGGTAGGGCTCTTTCTTACTCCTTGGTTTCCAGACTTCGACCCTTCTATAGTTGTTATCACCAAGACTCCCATTTGGGTCAGGCTCCCGAACCTTCCGGTGCATCTATGGCACGTTTCAATCTTCATAGCAATTTCAGATACTTTAGGAAGCTACCTGGCTGTAGACTCTTCGTGAAAGGAAAATGGGCTCTACACATATGGTAGATTCTGTGCAGAAATAGATATAAGTAGAGGACTGCCGGATCAGATTAATCTCAAGTATGGAGATTTCCATTGGACTCAAACCTTGGATTACGAGAACACAGCTTTCCGCTGCCGCCATTGTCATCAAACAGGACATCTCCAAAGTTCCTGTCCCCAGTACCTCGACAAAAAGAAGATTCCTAAGCACAAGCCCAAGTCCAAAAGTTGGAACCCTTGTGCGCCTCCTCCGCCTATGGAAGATTCAGACTCCACCAGTTCAGATGAGGAGGAAATAGTTGCAAACGGAATGAACGTTGAGATTCCGCTGGATGCTCCCTTGGCAGATCCGGCAAACCCCTCCGTCTCTCAGATTTCTCAGAAACATGCTCATCTCACTTCTTCCTCAAATTCTAAGAAGGATTTTCCACCGCCAGGGCAAAACAGTCTTCAACTGGTTTCGGCTCAGCCAAATTCCACTAAATGGGTCAAAGTAAGCAAGAAAAAAGGAAAAAAAAGTCGTGTGACAGTAACAATCCCCTCAGGGTAGTTCTCTCTGCTTAGTTCCGGTTCTTTGTTATTCCATGTTCTCATTAGCCCTCTCCTGGTTCTTAGCCAAGGAGCAAGGTGGTGCCTATTTCCTTGGGCCCCCTTGCTTTTCTGCTTCGCTTGCATGCAAGCTTGATTGTACTATACCTTCTCTTTTAATAGAATTAGTCTAATTTACAAAAAAAAAAAAAAAAACATGGCTAGGTCCTAATTCTAAATGTCTTCTTCAATTGAAAACCAAATTGATGACTTCCAAATGGTATTTTCCTAGATCTTGTGGGGTAAGGTGTACATTGATGAGTGAAAAATGGTTAGTCATTAAATTGAAACCACCATATGAAGTGTAAATAGTTAGTGGTCAACTAGAACCACCAAATATAGTGATGAATTATTTAATAAAAACTTGTGAACTCTCATCTTTCAGTTGGAAAGAAGGTAATATTAATGATTATCGATATACATCAATTTTCAAAAAGAAACACAAAATTTGAAATGGGAAACAACAATCTATAAATGGTAGACTTGGTCAAGAAAAGCTAGATGGAACAGAACAAGAGAACTACAAATATTTCATCACTTGTGATAATTTGGGCTCTTTGAGGTTTTTTTGACTTGTCATGGTTTTATGTGAAAAGCATTTATGTGATAGGTTTTTCCTCAAATAACTATGTTATGCTTAATTTGATATAATTATGGTTCAACATATGGTAGTTGGGTCATACACAATATTAAGATTGAGATGTTGATTGAAACTATTTCTGTGTCATTTTTTAAGAGTATTTTTGTGGACATTTTGTTCTACTAGATTGTCATTTGACTTGGTAGAGGAAAAGTAGATCCATATACATTGTTGCTTGGCATTTGATTCAGTCATTAGGAATTTTTAGGAGTGTGTGATAATTGAAATTAATTTACTTCTCATGGTCCATTTTCATTAGATGAGTTAAGTTCATTGTAAAATTACAAGAATTCTTACTTATCTATTTACATAGTGATATTTTCATATTCTATGAGCTTTTACCATCCATATTTGCTAGTTTTCAAGGTCAATATTCATCAAATTTTAGAACATAAGTTTCAAATTGAAGACTTGCATATAATACTATTTTATGATCTTGGTATTGTTGTATTGCTGGAAAAATTGTTTAAACTTATGATTTATGTAGCAATTGTTAGCCTATGACTCCCTACAGAGTCACGAATTCCTAAAGCGTCTTTATGTATTCTGCGATTTAGGACATAGTTTTTAACATATTTTTTTGTTAGATCCTATTTTTCCTCGTCCTATCCTTATCGATTGATAATGTGAAAATGTGAGTGTAAGCCTAGTTTATGAGGTGGTTACATCCATGTTCTATAAATTTGTATGAGAATCTATTAAATCATTTTCTATCAAGTTCTTATGAATTTCTTGTGATATGTATATTGGCACTTAAATGAAGTGGAACATGATATTTCAAAATCGGTTTCTCAAAAACTATAGAAATTCCTTGTAGATCAAACTAATAATTTTAATTTACTAAAACAATAAACTTGAATCTACTCTACCAACCATGGAAACAATTAATGATCGTGAAATCATGAAGCACACAAGAGAAAGAATTCAAGAAACACATTACACAATAATTTTCTGAGGAAATCCAAAACTAAAACGCCATGTTATCTATATATTGTGTTAGTCATAAAATATGAGATGATTACAATTCTTTGCTCAAGCTCGAGCAACATTTGCACTATCTCGAATGGAACTTGATATTGGTGTGCTTCAGGGCTGATTAGGGTTTCTAGCAAACCCTGCAGCAACGGAATCACTCTGCACAACACCAGACTACAACAAATCAGCCCATCTTGCGACAACATCATTTAGCAAATAGGCCAATTGCTATGGATTCCCTTCCGGGGGGGGGTCTCAGAGCCTCCCCCTAACGGCAACAGCGAGATTCAGATTCCCAATGTGACTACAAGGGCTTCTGAAATGGCTCAGACTGACATCATTGCAAAGAATATTGACCCAAAAGATCAAGGAAAACAAAAATCACCACAAAATATGAGGCAACGCCTAAAACTCAGCAGCAAGATTCTAAACGAAATAGAGCGATCCCTAAAGCGACCTCTGCCACTTGAAAACTTATTGTAGCAGAGCGACCCAAGATAGAATTACCTGGTCACCGAATCAATACCCAAATCCAGTTCATGAAGGACCACGCTTTCATAGGGAAATTTATTGGCTTTTGGCCAATGGAGAAATCCCTGTAGGGATGGATTGCGGCCAAATGGAAACCTAAAGGAAATGTCACCCTACAGCTCGGACAAAAAGGTTTCTTTACGGCTATCTTCAACTGCATAGAAGACTGTAACAGAGTCCTAGATGGAGGCCCCTACTTCTTCAACTCCGCAGGCCTGTATTTGAGAGATTGGATCAAAAGATTCAACCCGGACAAAGAGAATTTTAGCTGGGTGCCGGTCTGGATCCGAATGTATTCCCTTCCATTGGAGTACTGGGATGAAGAATCACTAAAAGACTTAGTAAATGGTCTGGGAGACTTCATAAAGATAGCCGAAGAAATGAAACTTAGACGATACACTTCTTATGCATGCATCTGTGTCTACATGCACCTAGACAAATCACCCCTGGACGCGGTAAGTCTATATCATGATAATTTTGAATGGATTCAGCCTATAGATTATGAACATGTCCCATTCAGATGTAGAAAATATCATTCCCATGGTCATCTTTTCCATGATTTCCCCCTAAATGCAACCCCCAAAACCAATGCCACCTAAAAAAAAACCTGATTCGAAAGGATTTACCAAAGTCAATAACCACAAAAAGCACCACAAAAAGCCTACCTCGGGCTCTAGAAATCCCATAGCCAACACCTCCATACCCTCTACCAACAATAGCTTTGATATCTTGGCACAACCAGTAATAAATGACTCTGAGCCCCCCAACCAAACTATTGATATACCCAAGCTATCTTTGATAATCCAACCCTTAGACACAAGAAATGCACTAAAGCCACCTCATGCCACTGTAAGCCCAACATCCAATCCCAATAAGGAATCTGAAGGGAGGCCTAATTGAATGGAAATTGATATCTTTCTCCAAGAACCAGTCCATTCAAATGACTTTGTAGCAGAAAGCAGTGAGCCCAACCATATGGAAGAGGAGCCTGAAAGTATTGACATTAGGGATCTAGATATATTCAACCTTGAGCAAGCATGTAGGAAGAAAGAGTTCGATAAAATCTTAGATAGACAGTTAGAAAGTTTGGAGGTAATCCTTTCTAGAGCACATCAACAACGAACTTTAGGGATCCAACTAGGTAGTCAATGGGATGGGAAAAACATTCCCAAAGATACCAAGAAATGGGGGATAAATACAAATCTGTAAAGATCCATCTCATTGGGGAAATGTTGGTGGAGTCAGGAAGATATTTCAAGTTAATGAAGTATTACATGCCACTACCCAATATTGAACCATGAAGCTCACATCATGGAATTTAAGAGGTTTAAATATCCATGTGAAGTACAGAATGATCAAAAACATGATGCAATAGGAGAAACCTCAAATATTCTTCATGCAAGAAACAAAATGTAACAGTAGTACACTGGGAACAATTCTCTCAAAATCCTGGCCAGGAAGCCATTCAATAGCAGTGGACGCCTCGGGAGCTTCAAGGGGACTTGCAATAGCATGGGATACACAGGCTATTTTGCTCACTGGCATCCATGCAACTCATAATATTATTCAAGCTACTTTTCATATCATAGGGACCAATGTTCATGGACATCTCACCAATGTCTATTTCCCCCAGGATGCCACAAACAAATTGGCTTTACTGAACACGATAGCATCACTCAACATTACCAGAGTCCATCCTCTTTGGATTATAGGTGGAGATTTTAATATGATTACTAAAATTGAGTAAAGGAATGGAGGCAGAGTCAAACTAGACATTTAAAGCATCCACTTCAAGGATTTCATACAAAATAACTAGCTCATTGATCTACCCTTTAATAATGGAACTTATACCTAGAACAATAGAAGATCAGGTTTGTAGCAAATTGCCTCTCGGTTGGATCGTTTCTTGTTATCTGACAATGCCATTCATTTAGGAGGAGACTTTACTGCTTCAATCTTAACTCTATCCGGATTAGACCATTGGCCCATATTGCTTCAATGGCAAAGACCTGGCAACTCCACATGGAGACCCTTCCATTTTGAAGCATTTTGGCTTACACATCCAGAATTCAACAATCTGGTCCTCTTAGTTTGGAAAAGCTTCATTCCTCCTGAAGGAACAAAAAAGTGTCAATTTCAACAGTAGCTCATATTTCTCAAAATGCGCATCAAGTAGTGGAATCAAATGACCTTTGGCAATATCTTTCAAGCCCAAAAGGCTCTAGCACAAGAAATGCTGGACCTTCAGTAGAAAATAATTAATGAAGGAAGGACAAAAGTACTAGTGGAAAAGGAACAGAACCTTTAGAATTAGTTAGGTGAAAGAAGAAAGCAAGAAGAGATCCTTTGGAAGAAAAAATCTAGAGTGAGATGGCTAAAAGAGGGAGAGCAAAATACAAAATTCTTTCACCACACCACAATACAGAGAAGAATGCACAACAACATTACACCAATTCAAAATCAGCAGGGAGAAAGGTTGAAAGAATGCGATGATATCGAAAGAGAGCTCCTCAAGAATTTCAAAAATGTTCATCAGGAACCACAAATCAATAGACAACTAGTTATAGAACAGATTCTCCAACACATCCCTAAAATCATAACGGAAGAACATAATCAATTAATCCTTCATCCATTACTCTACAGGAAGTTGAATCAGCAATGAATCAGCTCAAGGAGGGTAAAGCTCCTGGACTAGATGGTTTTACCTCCAACTTCTTTCATAAGTTCTGGGATCTCATCAAAGTGAACGTTTGGCAGGTTGTGGAAGAATCTAGGACTTTTCATTGGTTGCTTCCATCTCTAAATGCCACCTTTATTGCACTCATTCCTAAAGAATATCATTCTATTACTCCTGACAAATTCAGGCCAATAGCTTTCTGCAATGTTATCTACAAAGTCATCTCCAAAGTCAACGCTTCCCATTTGAAACCATTTCTCCCCTTACTTATATCGCCAGAACAATCGGGATACTTAGAAGGACAGAAAATCATTGACAGCATCATCCTCACCCATGAGATCATTCATTCACTAAAGCACAACAAAAAAGTAGGTATGCTTCTCAAAATTGATCTCTCTAAATCTTTTGACAAGTTAAGTTGGATCTACATTCAAAAAATGCTTATAGCCTTTGGATTCTCTCCTCCATGGGTCAGATGGGTAATGAATCTTGTCTCCACTACTTTTTTTTCCATATTGGTAAATGGCATTCCTTCTCGTCCTTTCCACCCCTCTGGAGGCATTAATCAAGGAGATCCCCTCTTTCCCTTTCTTTTTGTGCTAATGGCCAAAGGGTTAGATTGTATAATCAAGAACGCTCTTCAAACTCAGTAGCTTAGAGGCATTTCAGTCCATGACTCCCCACCTATCACTCATAAACAATTTGTGGATGACAACATGTTGTTTGGGCATCCTTCAATTCAAGAAGCATTAATGTTTAAATCCTTGCTTGATGACTATTCAGAAGCATCTGGAGCCAGGATTAACACTGCAAAATCCCAAATCTTCTTTTTTCACACTCCCTCCATTACTCAATCCCCAATAGCCCGCATTCTTGGATTCTCTGTAGCTTCTCTACCCTCAAAGTATCTAGGAGCCCCTCTGACTAGTTCTGCATTAAAACATGCCTCATGGCATCTACTCCTTCAAAAACTTGAAGCCTATCTTTCCTCCTGGACCTACAGAGCCCTCAATATGGCTAGTCGCCTGGTGCTAGTTAAAGCCATTTTACAATTGATGCCTTTATATCTTTTCTCTGTTTTGGCGGCACCAAAATGGGTGCTTAAGAGGATAAAAAATTTACAACGTAATTTTCTATAGGGATCCTCGAGCCAAAATCACAAATGGGCATTGGTCAAATGGATGACAGTTTTCCTTCCAAAAAAATATGGAGGTGCGGGTCTTCGAGATCCTCAACACAACAATGCAGTTATGGGAGCACAGATATGGTGGAAATGGCTCTCAGCTCCACACACACCATGGGCTATACTTTGGATTGCCAAATATGCAAATAACAGACCACCAGAAGATTTATTCAGATTTATGTCCACTAAAAAGGGTTCCTTAATATGGAATGCAGCCAGACAACATAGAGCCATGATTTAGCAGCACAATTTCTGGGAAATCGGAGATGGCAGAAATGCTTGTTTTTGGGCTAAATCTTGGCAACAAAGACCTAGGCTAAGCAATTTGTTCAGACCTCCACAAATAGATGAATGGGACACGCAATATAAGGAAAAAGTCAATCAACACTGGGTTCTAGCCCTCAACCAAGGATATAGACAATAACTAAAAGTGGCACAAATTATTAGACAAGGAATAGAGCAAATCCACAATGAGATTAATATAGAACTCACGAACAGAAAAATTAGATTCTCAGACAATAAGGATATTTTGAGATGGGGGTTACACACCACGTGGGATTTTTACCACTAAGGAGGTGTACAACCTTTTGATTAGCAAACAGGATTCCAAAGACCCTCTTTGGGACAAAATCTGGTCTCCCGAAATTTGGCCTAAGGTTTCGACATTTTTCTTGTTGTTATGTCAAAAAAGGATATTCACTTGGGACAATCTAAGGAAAAAAAGTTTCCATGGGCCTTCAAGATGTCCCAATTGCAACCAACAAGAAGAGACCATACAACATCTTATGGACTCGTGCCATTTAGCCAATAAACTATGGGAAAAAACCAGCTTCAAATGTTAAAAAGGATGCAAAGTAACAGGGGATATTAAAAACATCATCTGTAACTAGGCAATCGATCCTTACAAGATTATGTTGCTAAACTCCCTATGGAAAATTATTCCAGGCCTTTTCATCTGGACATTATGGAAAGAAAGAAACAGACACATTTTTAAGAATCAATGTACACCTCTAGATAACATCTGGAGTACTTTCTGCAACAATCTTTAGGAAACCTTGGCCCTTCAAAAGTGGCATGAAGATGAATTTCCTACCCTTCCTCAAGAGTAGAACATCTGGGAGAATTGGCATCTTCGGATTACCCAAACACATGAGAACCCCAACAACTCTTCTCAAAATTTCAAAGCACCAAGCACATGGCAGCCTCCTCCCCAAGGAATGATAAAATTAAATTTTGATGGAGCCTCCAAAGGAAACCTAGGCATGGCAGGTTATGGAGGCATCTTTAGGGATCATGGAGGCAAACCACTCCTACTCTTCCTTGGCTCAATAGGATGGGACATGAACAATTCAGCTAAACTATAAGGACTGTGGCATGGACTTTGCTTATCTCAACAGCATGGATTCTTTCCTATTGTAATTGAAGGAGACTCACAGATCCTTATCAACATGGCTAATCAAATTCTTTAGGGGACACCTGCTGAAAAAGTAGCCTACAGCTAGAGATTAGTAGCTCGTTTAGAGATCATAGAACAATGGCTCTTAACCAATAGAGCAATCACATTCAAACATGTCAAAAGGGAAGGCAATAAAGTGGTAGATCTCCTGGAAAATCTAGGGGTGGATAGTGATCGAGTTATAAACTTAGGCTCGCTTGACATTTTAAATGATAGCTCTCATTTACAGGAATGCACTGATCTAGTGCAGAATGATGCAGAACTCCTGGATGCAGGTGTTTAGGCATGCAGGTACCACACAGGTTGGCAAGTGGTGAGGCCACTTAGTCACCCATGCTTCCACTCAGAAGCTTATCTAAGAAGCCATCGCCGATATTAATGGCACATTAATATACTGTGTGGGTTGAGGCTTCATCAATATGATTTCTAAGAACGTTGCTTCAGACTGTCTTCCCCCCGCTCTACCTCCTCTGAACTGCAATTGCCTCATTGCTGCTGCAGAGCCGAGCTCACGCACGACAACGGGGAGACACTACCAAGTTCTATGCTGCATTGAGATGGTGGATGGTGTTCATTTCTCACAAATTCTTCTTTGTTGCCTTCGAACTAGTTCTTCGATCTTGAATCTTTGCTCTGAACCACTAATCACAGGTCCTTCTGCTCCCATTGACCACTCTTTCTTTGGCACTGCTCCTTCTCGTCCTCATCCACTCAATTTTTCCCATGTGAGCATGCCTCGTCTGCATCATCGAATGCATTGCTGGAGGGGCATTAGTAGAGCAAGATCAATTCACCCCCCTCCTTGTCCCTCTTTGACTCATCCCCCTCTAACTCATCCTCCCCGACGACGAGTCATTTCTCTGGCTGCTACCTAACCAATCATAGCAATCAGGGGCAGACTCATATTATAGGTCTTCGGCCTGTTGACACTGGTCCCTAGCCTCATGCTGCCTCTATCTCTTCTCTACAACCAAGACATTCTACTCAATTTCAAATCCGCTTCACATTGGATCGTCTGTGCATCATAGCAACTATCTTAGTGGCATTTAGAGAGGAGCCACAAAACTCTGAAGACCCAGCCCGCAATACTCAGGAGAGGCACACCACCTACAAGAGAAAAGCCCTTGGAAGTAGCTCAGGGACGCACAGAAGCATCTCAGGGAAGCACCGCTCTAGGCCGCTTCAAGAACATGGAAGAAACTCCGAGAAATAAACAAGATGCAGAAGATGACATGGAGGCATACAAGTGTCTGATAGCAGAAGAACCTCCTCATCCTAATGACACCTCATTGGTCATTGTTTTTCAGGTTCTAGGCTCCCGACTCCCAATATTATGGGTCTATTCTAATGTTTTTTATGCAATGTTGTTAATTTTGATGATAGTTCAAAAAATTGTTCCACTCTAGCATTATAGGTTGTTACCCCTGCGAGGGCAGAAAACACTTATAGTTTTGGACTGGTTTCCCCTTTGCAGGCAGTCTCTTTCCAGTCTTTTGTTGTTAAACATGGCATAATTTGGGGCTTGCTCTATAGAGGCCGGTTCCTCCTTGTAATTTTTTTGTTACATTAATAGAATTAGTCTAATTTAGAAAAAAAAAAACATTTGCACTATCTCTATTTGTTTCATTGCTTCCTCGACAAGCGTTGGCCAATACTTAACCAATTTTCTTCATGCCCAAGTCCCTATTTCCTTGTGTTGTTTCCTTGGGAATTAACCCCTATTAATAAGGGAAAATCCTCATCCACAAATACGCAATACATCACAAGCCTTCCTCTAAAAGCATGTGCCATCTATACAATTTGGATGATTATACAACTGATAGTGCACTACCCTTGAACTCTAATATCAATTGGGTAACTTATCGATCACACATGCATGAGTTATTTATGGTTGAATTATTAGTTAACTAGTTGAACAATGAAGTTGCACCCCACTGCTAGAACTTGTACTACTTCCTCCAACAATTGGAACTAGTTTAACTGACTTTAACTCAGTTAAATTGAATTAATTAATTACAACCCAAAATAAACTCAAATAGGGCTCTTATAAAGTAGGAGCCACACTACATGACTCAAGTTATACCCTCAACTCAAATTAACTAAACCAACTAAGTGAAATTAACTTAGTTAACTCTTACAAGTTGTCTTGTGGAATTACAAATTTTCTCCTAATTTAATTCAAGGGGAAATTAAATCGAGATTTTCTTGTTGCATTTTCAACACTGCCTCTCAATAAGAAATGGAATATCAGATACCCCAATTATACCTCTATGGAACTCAAATTTTCCTCTTTGTAGTTCCTTAGTCAAGACATTTGCATCTTGTTCCTATCTAGTAGTGTACTCTAGCAACATGATCTGACTCTATACGCAATCTCTAAGATGGTGATACCGAATGTTGATATGCTTGGACCGATCATGAAAAACTGGATTCTCAAAGAGTTTGATACAACTATGATTGTCACAGTAAACCACTCTAGGATCCATCTGCTGACCAAATAACCCAACAAGGATCTTCCTCATCCAGATAGCCTCACAAGTTGCTTGACTAGCAACCATGTACTCTACATTTGTTGAACTGAGTGCAACTGATATTTTCTTCATGTTGTACTAGGAAACTATTTTCTTCCTGTCTAATGGACTCCCTGCCCAATCTACATTTGTGAAGCTTTGCAGCTTCACTCCCTCTATCTGTCTGCACCAAAGACCAAACTAAGTGGTGCCTCTGAGGTATCTCAACGCATGTTTAGCTACCTTCCAATATAGTTTGGTTGGATTAAACATTTCTTGACTAAGTTGGTTAACTACAAAACACATGTTAGGTCATGTGTTCACCAAGTAAATAATTGAACCCACAAGTTGTCTATAAATGGTAGCCTCTACCACTTCACCTGAAATAGCATATTCCTTCCTACAATTCCCTGATAGAGGAGTCTCCATGGGTTTGTTGCTCTCCATGTGAAACTTATTCAATATCCTGTTGGCATACTTGCCCTGAGAGGAAAACAATTTCCCATCTCCTTGCCAAAATTCCAAAGAAAGGAAACAATGCATGAGCCCCATGTCTTTCATCTTGAATTCTTTTTCCGAATCCTCTTTGTAAGATTTTATCAGCTTCTCATCACTTGTTAGGATTAAATCATCGACATATAACACTATAATCAATAATTTACCTTCAACCACAATATGGTAAAGGTTTTCATCTGCTTCACTTTTGGTGAAGCCCAACTTGATGAAATAGTTGTCGATCTTGGTGTATCAAGAACAAGATGCTTCTTCCAATCCATACAATGATTTCTTGAGTCTGCATACATGTGACTCATTGTTGAAGGTATCAAATTCTTCCTGTTTCTCTATGTACACTTCTTCCTTAATAACTCTATTGAGGAAGGTTGTCTTCACATCCATATGATGTATCTTCCATCCCATATGAATTGAAATTTCTATAATATATTGATTAAAAGGTAGCTTGCTACTAGAGAAAAGGTATCCTCGTGATCATTCCCTCCACCTAAGAGAACCCCTTGGCATAAATATAGCCTTGTGTTTTTCAACACTCCCATCCACTTCTTGCTTCACCTTGTAGATCCACCTCGAACCTACCACTAACTTATCTTCTAGCCTTGGGATAACTTCCCAAGCACTGTTCTTGATAATGGAATCATATTCCTTTGCCATGACATCAACCCATACTAGTTGCTTCACTTTTTCCTTGAATGAGGATGGCTCAGTCTCTACACTCTTGCTCATTACAGCCACATAGCCAGTGTACCTATCTAGTGACCTACTCTGCCTATGATGTGATGTGGGTGATCCTACATTCTCTCTAGCATCATGCATTAATCTGTCAGCTTCTCTCGTGTGCTTCCTTCCATCTCTAGATGTCTCTGCATGAGTGGGTGCTTCCACTCCTTACTCTTCTGCTTGTAGTTGCTCCACAACATCTTAGGGTTCTTCTTTTAGAGCTAATAGCTCAAATTGCATGCAATTGAATCTCCCTCTCAAGGAGACATATCATGGCACTCTGTTCATCGAAATTCACATCTCTACCAACAACTATCATGCTATGAGATGGCAGGTACACCCAACAGTTGTGAGGTGTATCAGTGTACCCCACAAATATGCCCAACTCTGCTATTGGTTCTAGCTTTTTCCTTGCATCCTTGGAAATATGATGGTAAATTGATGAACCAAATATCCCGAAGTGTGCCACATCTAGATTCTTATCTAAAAAATCTTCTTCTAGTGTACCCATCCTGAGAATTCGAAGAGGACTCATGTTCTACATATATACCATTGTGTTGCATGCTTTAGCCCACAAGTGGAATGGTAGGCCCTGATCATGCAACATCGCTCATGTAATACCATAATACTTTTGTTCTTCCTTTCAATAACCCCATTTTGTTGTGGTTTATGGGGTGCTATTAACTCCCATTGATTTCCTTCTGATGCACATAATTTCTTGAACTCATTCAACACATATTCTCCATCGTTATCTCTCCTGAGAGCCTTCACTTTCCTGCTTGTGTTTTTTTCAACAAGTGCTTTAAATTAAAAAAGAAAAAAGAAAATATATATATATATATTGAGAATGTTTGGTATTTATTTTGCATGAAGAATATACTACACTTACATGAGAAATCATCCACAAATATCACACAATATTTATGCTTGGTCATGGAGGCTATCAAGAACGACCCACACACGAGTCAACTCTTTCAAGGATCACTTACACTTGAATATCCTTATCATTAAAGGTGGCTTTGGTGTACTTCCTCAATGTACACCCTTTGCATGTCTCTTGATTCTCTAGTTCACACTTGAGAAGTCCTATAGAAATCTGTTGCATGATCTTCAAAGCTCCATGGTGCAAGTGGCCATGTCTTCTATGTCATAATTCATTGATGTATTGACTTTGCACCCTCTACGCTTTCATGCTAAAGGTAGCACAATCTTCTACATCCAATTTGTAGAGGTTCTTTACCTAAACCTGATCCACTTCACTTTTCCTATGGCTATGTGACAAAGGAAAGCCTTTCCTTTGCTAAATATCACATTGTAACCATGATATTCCAACATAGTAATTGAAACTAAATTATTCTTCAGACCTAGAACATACATGAAATGTTTTAATGTGAGAGGCGAACCAGACTCCCTCTAAAAAGTAACAATACTGATGGTGGTCACACTATAACTTCCATCATCTCCCACCTTGATGTGCATCTAGAGGTCCTTTTCCTCCAAGTCATTGTCAAATTCTTTGTTGTCGGTCATATGGAATGAGGCTCCACTATCTAGGTACCACATACTACCCATCATCGATTTCAACATGCCTACATGAGGGTGAAATCCAACTCGAATTGTGATGCTAGATCTTCATCTGTCACTCCTCGTGAGGGCTTCTTATCGGCCTTCTTGTGCAAACACTTCATGGTATAGTGTCCCAACTCATGATAGTGAAAAAATTTAATCTTTGACAAGTCCTTCTTCTTGCCTGCCTGACTAGAATCTCCTTTGGATTAGGATTTCTTCCCTTTCCCTTTATTTTCCTTTCCATCCAAGGAACTTCTTTCCTCATCATCATGTTTGGATGAGGTTCCATCTTTGGTGTTCTGTATTATCTCTTCTTGCACCAAGTCGGACCACAAACTCTCCCACTC
Source organism: Pinus taeda (assembly GCA_000404065.3). Classification (NCBI taxonomy): domain Eukaryota; kingdom Viridiplantae; phylum Streptophyta; class Pinopsida; order Pinales; family Pinaceae; genus Pinus; species Pinus taeda. The sequence continues at coordinate 17,521 of APFE030165164.1, read as the reverse complement.
TGGTAGATTCTCCCTCCCAATTACCAAATCCTAGTCACTTTAACAACTCTTGGGAAGGCCTAGAAGTGAAAGGTTAACCAAATCATCTTCATCAATTATAACACCAACACTCCCAAGATTATAGCAACATTAGGTGAAATTGCTAAAGTATTTTTCTATCGTGTTGCCCTTATCCATCTTGATTTTCTGAAGCTTGTCCTTTATTTCCAACTTCCTATTATCAATATTGTTCTTAAACAAGTCTGTCAAGGCATTCTACATTGCATATGGAGTCTCCTTCCCATGGAGATTTGAGACAATATGATCTCAAAATGCTTCCCGTAAGATCCTTATTGCCTTGGCTACATTCTTCTTCCAATCTGCTAGATTTTGTGCATTTTCAGCTGTTGATTTCGTAATATTGTTATCAATCTATTCCTTCAATCCATTATCTTCCATGATTGCTTCCATGTGGTACTTCCAAGCAATGTAATTTGAGCTACCCTCAAGGGCATACTCAATCCTTAGACCATATAACACCATCATGATCATGTTGCTAGCTCTGGAGAATAGATATGAAAAACTCCTTCCTCTTGTAAAGAAAAAATCACATTCTTTCTTCTATTGTGATTTTAGCTCTTATACTATATATAAATTCCTTGTCGATTCAAACTGCTAATTGTAATTTACTAAAACAATAGACTTGAATATACTCTACCAATTGTGGAAACAATTAATGATCATGAAATCATAAATCATACAAGAGAAAGAATTCAATCAACACATTACACAATGATTTCCTGGGGAAATCCACAACTAGAAACCCTCACTATTTGTATATTGTATTAGGGCCTAAATCTACCTCAGGCTGAGAAAGGCGGGTCTAGGGTAACATCAAACCACGCTTAACCTGGTAACTAACCCTACCAAGTTGAGAGAGGGCTCTCTCCTTGTCAATCTCAGGAAAATATAGCAAATGAGGCTTGAGATGATTGATTTAAATACTAATTTTAGGCTAGTTATATGCTTAATGGAGTTTGATTGAGTTTTATGTAGGTTTGCTAGATCAAAAGTGAAAGGCAGTTTTGGCTTCGGGGAATGAACTCAGTCTTGCAGAGATTTCTATGGGGCGAGGTAGGGAAATGCTTTAGTACTTTGAAATAAGTGAAATGGAGAGTCTTAAGACTGGTGAGGAGTTGGAGAGGGCATGAAAGTATCAGGAATCCTCTTCAAATAGTTGAAAACATGAAAAGCTAAACAAACCCTAAGGTAGAGCACTGCAATATCAATGATTTCCACCTTTATACTTGATTCTTTTAGTTAAGTTGAAAAGATAGAGATAATGGAAAACATAAACACATGATAACTTTAATTATATAAGGAGAAACAATACTAAATCACCTTGCCACAAGAATCCCACAAAATGCTGCAAACCCTAGTCTATTTCCTTGCTAAACTGCAGAGATGAATGTACAATGATGCTCAAAGCCTTCATAAGAGTCCAACCTTTGAAAATGACTAAAAAAACACATGATATAGACCTCAAAACCACCTGTGTTATCCATAAAGGGTTGAATCAAAGAGAAGAGGGGTGGTTTCAACCATTTCTAAAGTAGGAACACAAAAATAGGAGTGCAACAACTTGCCTCTAAAACCTAGGAAACTTATTCATTCAACTCCAAACCACCTACCACTGATATATCTACCTTATCAAGTCAATTTTTATCATTTTTACATCATAATACATCAATTTACATCATGTAAGCTCATGAATTTGACCATAAGAGAGAAAGTCAAACTAGAAGAAAACTAGGCAAAAAACAGAGTTTTTGAGCAAAAATGGCACTTTTTCATCCTATGCGTAGTGCCACTTTTTCTGTGCGTAACACTTTTTCCCAGCTACATTTGGAGGCCTTCATCTTCCCCAAATTTTCTACAAGTAGGCTTGTTCGAATGATCTATTTGTCTAATTTCTAGGACAAGTGGAAGTTTTGAATTTGGTGCCCATTGGCCCCTCCAAAAATCTGTTCTCCCAACACTACTTCCTATGTGGCCAAAAAGTGGCAGAGAGGGCATTTTTGAGGTGTTTTTGGCCCTTTTGGTGACCCAAAACTTGTCCAAATTTCTTAGTAATTTTTGGGCATGCATAATTTTTCATGTGGAATCCAACAATACAAAGGTTTTCTCTAGAGGAGGTCCCTATCAAAAGCGAGCTCCAAGAGGCGCTACACACCTACCAGAAAAACCTGTTTTTTCCTTGAAAAATTCAAACTTGTCAAAATGTTTGCCAAATTTCTTGAAATTTGGCATGAGTGATCTGCATCAAGTACTATGCTGGGCCAAGGAAGCTTTAGCCAAGATCTTGCATTTATCTTGGTCTTTCTTGCCCCTCAAAGTCTTCCTCAACTTGGCTTTTAGGCACCTTATCCTAGTTTTGCAAATTTTGTTTCATGCCAAATAGTGATAAGCCATGTGCCGAAACATATTTTTCTCCTTATTGGCCTTCTTAAGTAGCTTCTCTAAGTGCATATTTTCCCTCTCTAGCCATGATTCCCAATCAGCATCAATCTCTTGCTCAAGGGGTGTCAATTTGGCTTTCTTTCCTTTTTCTGCTTGCTTGTTTTCTCTTATGGTTTGCAGCTCCATGATTGTTTGTTTATCCTCCAACTGCTTGTTCTATTGCTCAAGGTAATTGATGATCCACTTAGCCCTTTCAAGGTTAAGAGCTAAGGCATGGATGTCAGATTCTTTCTCGTTGATGATCTCCTTGAGTCTTGAGCTTTGGGAGCCCAAATCAGTATCGTCATCCTGAATAAAAATGAAATCTCTTTCCTAACCTTCAGAAGGCCCTACCTCATGCAATGGTTTTTTCCCTTTATCCTGTACCTACTCTGCTGAAGAAGAAGGTAAAGCCCCTTTCACCCCAAGTGAAGATAGCATTTTCCTGTTGTCTGGTGAAGGAAACGAGACCCCTTCCACCCCAAGTGGAGATAATACTCATTTTGCAGCTGCAAATAGTCTCCTTGTCCCCTTTTCATAAGTGAAATATATTGGCACCCCTCTAGCTTGAGTCTCATGAACCTCTGGTTGATTTGAAGGCTCTCCTTCCTCTTGAAATACTGATGGGGCCACTTGAGGGCTCTTGAAAACCTTATGTTAAATGAAAGTATCCCATGAAACATTCAACAAACTCAGTTGATGCAAAACAACAATCTTGATCAATGAAAAATGATAATTTTTGTTGAACTATTGATGAAGAGATTTCCTTTGCACCAATGTAGACATTTTGTCAATGTTTTTGCATATGAAATAGAGGAGGTTCATCATCCTCACTCTAGTGAAGTGCATCAATAATGTAACATTATAGGTGTACAAGCGAGAAAATATCCCTTCACAGGTGAAGTATTTGATAATGAGTTTCATGATTGGAGCATAAGTGTCCTACAGGTATCTGAAAGGAAAGACCCTACTGATTTGTTTTTGATAAGTAGCCTTGATATAAGGCTCATAATGCTATTTGCTCACATGTTGTCCTTTGTTCCATTGTTCACCTACATTTGGAATCCCTGTTGCTTCAGCTATAGTTTTAGGTGTTAAAGTGAATGAAACACCTGTTAAGTTCACCTGGCCATTGTGAAGATGAAGGACAAATAGTCTAGCAAGTTCATGGTGGTATTGTACCCTCTCCACCATCTCACAAAACTGGTAGCAAGACTGATTTTTGAAACAGCTTACTGCAAGGGGACAAGCCAATAACTCTATAAGTGTAGTGGGATCCTCCTGGATGTGTTTTCCTCCCGTATGTGGTTTTCTTGGTGCATGAACCTCTTGCGAGGAATCACTCACAGTTTCCTCATCCCTTTCAAAAGATGAATCTGTTTCCATATTTGCCAGTGTATGGTACAAAATGATGAGTATGAAGAGATTTTATTTCAAGGATAAGTGACTCTTGCTTTCTTCTTTGAGTTTTGGTGAATGGGACTGATGAGTGGGAGGTTTTGATGCTGGTTGTATGGTTATTAGGGAGTAATAGGGTTTTGGGAAAATTGGGATTAGGTGTTAGGGTTTTAGGGTTTGGGGATAGAGGGTAGGATAAATGTCAATGAAAGAGGGAAAGGGGAAGAAAATGTAAAGAAATGTAGTGAAGAGGGATGGGATATGGGAGAATTATGTAGGCGAGTAAAAAAATAGCAAGTATGACAAAAATTGCAAACCCTAGGCAATTTTGCAATGAAACTGTGCAGCAAATTAGGGTTTGATTTTTCACCTATCAAAACACTATCAATTATGACCAAATATCTTTTATGGCAAATCTGGAAGGTTTACTTACCTGGAGGGATGATATTTAAAGATTTTGGAGCTTTGAGAAGGTCGATTGAAATAATTTTGGGCTTGGCAGACTGGTGCACCACGCTCGATAGGTGTGTCATGCCAGTTCAAAGTTTAGTGTAATTTCTGCGCTCGGTGCATCGTGCCAATACCCAGGTGCGCCGCACCAAGAGCAATCTTAGAACTTTGCTACAATTTTCCTCTATTTGCCTCAAAGCGTGATTTTCACTTTGTTTCTCTCTCACTTTGAGCAAATGAAGTTTTCAAATACCAAAGATAACTTTATATCCACCTTGGCTTTAAATTTTTCATTTGAAAAACCATTTTTCTAAAGTTCCTTTTCACTTTATTCTTTGAAAACTATGTTTTGCAGTTTGGCTCTCTTTTTGTCATTTGATGAATGAATGCTTGGATTTTCTTGTCTCTTTTGCAGGAGCTAGAGTGCAAGAGTTTGGCAAGGTGACCTAGGGCTGCAGATGATGCTTATTACATATAGGAAAATTAAAATTACATAAAAAATTTATACATAGAACGTAAAAACTCTCTTTTTCCTCAAAACAACGTTTTGAGGAAAAAATCAATTACTAAGTATATCATTATTGAAATTTTGATGTTGAGACCTTATTAGACCTCCTCATGCACCTGATGACCATTATTGAGCTTTTACATGACTATGGTGACTAACCCTAGACCTAATGAGATTTAAAAACCCTAAAATGACTCTGCCAATGAAATGAAATAAAAATGACAGCAAATTATTTGTACATGTGTAAATGGGCCAGCAGATGAAAAGCATGAGGGAAATTCATAAAGAACCACTACCATTAGATGATCCATGACCTAATGGAATGCAGCTGATTAGATGAGACACCCAAAATGCATGCAAAAAGAGAATTTTGATCATTTATGGAGGGATTAAGGTGCTGACACTAACATATTGCATTATTCAGGAAATATGAGAATATTGCAATGCTTTTCTCAAGCCCAAGCAACCTCTACACTATACTTATCTATTTCACTACTTCCTCGACAAGCCTTGGCCAATACTAACCATTTTTTGTTTTCCCAAGTCCCTATTTCCTTGTGTTGTTTCCTTGGGAATTAGACCCTATTAATTATGGAATTCCCCATCCACAAATATGCAATACATCATAGGCCTTCCTCTCACTGCATGCACCAACTATACAAATTGGATGATTATAAAACTGCTAGTAAATTTCCCTTCAACTCTAATATCAACTGGGTAATTCATAGATCACACATGCATGAGTTATTTATGGCTTCATTATCAGTTAACTAGTTCAACACTAAAGTTTCACCCCACTACTAGACCGCCTACTACTTCCTCCAACAGCTGGAACTAGTTTAACTGACTTTAACTCAGTTAAACTAAATTAATTAAATACAACTCAAAATAAACTCAACTATGGCACCTATCAAGTAAGAGCCACTCTATATGACTGAAGTTAGGTCCTCAACTCAAATTAACTGAACCAACTAAGTGAAATTAAGTTAGTTAAAACTTACAAGTTGTCCTATCGAATTACAATTTTTCTCCTAATTTAATTCAAGGGAAAATTAAATTAGGATTTTATTATTGCATTTCAACAAAATCATGGTGGGATTCTCAAAAGGACACACTATGAAGGCATGAAAGATAAAAAGTAAAACAATTTTAGGTAAATAAAGGTGGTAAAAATATAATTGTTTTCAAAATTATACTAATTATAAGGTTTATTAATACATTCGAGAGATGACGAAAGATGATTTCACACAACACAAACCAAAATAGTCAATCAATAAAGAGACAAGTGCCTCAAGACCTTGACCAATAGATATAAGAGTGAAATATAAGCCTCTTTTAAGGGGAACCTCCTTTTACAATAGAACAAATGTAAACAAATGAGATGAGATGATCCTAAAACTAGGCATCCTTAGTATATATAGGAGACAAAGGGTCGCATTCCAATCAAAAGGTCTAGCTATAAAAACCAATATAATAATAGAAGTTTCACTCAATTATAGGGATTTACAAGTGTCTACTTGATGCAGGAGCATCTATGCCTAGCCAGCAATATGATGGAGTGGTCACATGTTGTGGCTAATGAAAGTTTGGAGGAAGACTTGGTTGTTAATTTTATTAATTCCAAAGCATGTAAGTATTTAATGATTGTCTGATTCTAAATTGAATTTGGAAATAAGTGGCAAGTGATCCTCCCTGCATGGAGATCAAGCCAATTATCTATATTAATTAGTTAGAGCAGGATATGATTTCTAGGAATAGAGTGAATTCCTTCATTTGTGGAAGGAAATTGTTAGACAGAGCATATATGTGTTTCCTTTCTTTTCTGAAAGGGAGGGAGAGAGAGGATTATAGAGGATTCAAAAGTATTGTAAGACTATGGGCAACATAGGAGGAGAAGGCCCCTAACTAGAATAATTAGGCCAGAGAGGGACAAAGAGCCTCAAACTTGTAATTATGTGTTTATGTGTGTATATACAGAGAAAGGAATGAATCGAGAGTGAAAGAGTGTGAGTAGAGTGAGAGGGAAATGTATGCAAACTAGGCCATCAAGGCTGAGAACCATAACTATGTTATTTTGATATTCTTTTAAATAGCCGCAACAGTGGTGTGTAGGCAGTGTATCTGTGTTTTTATGCATTTTCCAGTTGTGTTGTGTATATATGTTTGAATCATTTAAAATCTCCTCTAAAGGCATGTTAATCAATCATCGATCACTATAATCATCGATGGTGATCCATTGATTAATGGAATGAGTGTTATATATACATATTGTGTTTAAATCAAAGAATGGCGAAAGCTGTGTTTCAACACAGAATCCATTGAAAACAATCGAAAACATGTTAAGGAGGAGATAGACGGAGAGCACACAGGATCCGTTGGATCTTATAGATCAACGGTCCAGTTTCTATCGCATAAAGCAGAACTACAGATATCGCATTGGCGAAGTTCATGCACAAGGGGCAGACTTTAGGCCTTTGACAGTCACGATCTGCAATCACCGATAAATCACATCTGCGAAAGTGTGATATCGGAGACGGGCTTTAAAACATTGCGATTGCCGATAGCGATGGGCCTAAATGATCGACGATTGAAGTAATCGGTGTTTTGGAGTCGGAGCAGCGGAAAGAAATGAGGCGAGGAGTGAACCTGATAATATTTAGACTGTGGTGTATAAATTTTGAAATCTAGTCTTAAGGTTTTCAGGCGGGATTTCCATGTATTTCCACGTATTCATGGATTCTCATATATATGAGCCTGTGATGGTTGCGATAGCGATAAATCAATGGTAAAGGGGTGATCTGTGGACCCGATAGGGTTATGAATGTGGGTATAATGTTTTTTTGAATTCTAGCTAAGCATAGCGGGGTGGAATTTTGCATGTATTTCCTGTCATTCTTTGTATTTTCAATAAAAGGCATGATCTCAGATTTTAAAAGGAAAATCGCCAAAGAACACTTCCGATATATATATGAATGCGTATAAAGCTTAGAAAGGGGCCATTAAGGGGAAAATGTGTCCCAATAAGGTGTTTAGCATATGGCAGCCTTAGGGTTGCATCATTTTGGTATCAGAGCAGGAAAAAAGAAGAAAATTTCCTACGAGAAGGATGTCTCTCTTATGAAGATTTATGATACAGAAGATATTAAAGTAACAACAGTCGAATGTATGGCAATATTGGGCAGAAGACTACAACAATAAGATTGTAGAAGAAATTTTGGAAGTTCTTAGAGATTGTAGCAGAACCTCATTCCAGCTGAGGCTTGGAATAGATAGGGATAGAGGAGTCCGTAAGAGTAGTGAGTGGAGCAACCAGAGAGAGAGCAAGATTTCTCAGTGCAAGTTCTAAAGAAAGAGGACTTGGAGACCAGGCAGAGGAGAAGCTTGGTGAGAAGGTCAACTTAGAATGTTGTTGATTGGTTGCAGGTGTAGAGCTCACACAAAAGAGAAGATGGCTATGGAGAGTCATATGGAACGTTCAGAAGAAGGCTGTAGGATGAAGGAGAAGGGTGCTCAAACAATCTATAGGAAATAGATGAGTCAAGCAGAAATTGACAAGGAAATAGCTGAGATAAGGAAAGAGCTCAAAGTGTTAGTAATACTGCTAGAGGAAAACCAAAGACAAGGTTGGGTCTTGAAGAGGAAACCAGTGAAGTGGCCTAAGTTGCAGAGAAGGATACAACAAAGACAGGTAAAGTGGTTGATGGAAATCCTCAGAGAAACAGAGGCAGAAATGGAAGTTTCCATTTGTAGACTAGAATAGGGTGAAATGTTGGGTGAAGAGGATAATGGGAGATCAGCTAAAGATCTCGTGAACTATTGGCATAGTTCAGAACAAGTAGAAGATATGTTGACAAGGGAAGCAGATGAGGCAATGAATCCTTGTGATTTTTATTCTCATAGTTTGTGTATGTTTGCAGGATATGCAGAGGATGATGGTGTTATAGCTCCAAATCTCACTATTATGGTTTGTGATGCTGCACTCATAGCCTAGGGCAACCCTTCCTTCTAGACCTGGTCCAAAATCTAAAAAACAGTGTTTTATTTCTTGTACGCGACATTGCCCTGAGTTAAACGCGTGTATACGCGCGTTCATATATACCCAACCCGCGTATATGTATTAAAACACTTAAAAAAGTATAAAACTCCTTATTTTCGGGCGGAGATCACAGGTTTTACTTGCTGATCACCTGTTAGTGCTCGTGGCCTCAACTGTTCCCAACCAATTCCTAACTAAAAAACTACTTTGGAATTGGTATAAAAAGACACCAAAGGGAAGGCCTAAGGGAGGAGAGAAGAAAGAGAAAGGTTACTATACTGAGTTTTTACCTTGATCAGGTCTGAAGACCCTTGTGCCTTCTGCACTTCCCCCATTTGTACAGGAAACCCTTGTTTCCTTGTGATTTGATGTTCATCCCTTAGTTATGGCATCTTGGAGTGAGTATTGGAAGGAGATATGCTAGAGGCTTGAGGGAGGACGGATCCAGAAGGAGGCTGAGCTTGGAGCCTACAGAGGTTGCTCAGGTGATATTACTCTTTTTGTACTTTCTATTTGTCTAATAAAGAAACACGTCTTGATTCCCAATATGCTTCTTCTTTATGTTAATGATGTTCATGTTTGAATTTCATGTATGAATGGATGTCTAAAAGTTCATAACTAACTCCTTTTTTGTATAACAAAAAGATGATTTTTGTATAAATCTTTGTCCATATACTTCTGCATTCTTTGGAATTGTTGGTTTTGCAGGGCAAAGGAGCGAAAGGGACGTGAAAAAGGGTTTGGACCCTTGAGGAACTACCCGAACGTAGGACCTGAGGTACGTCCTTCTTACCTTAGAATTAGCTTTTGCTAGCATAATGGCTGTGTGTGTGCATGTTTCTTTGTTTAGACAATTTTCAGTCTGCTAGGGTTCCACCCAAAAGCCCTAGGGCATAAAATCCCTCAACAGAATTGGCTACTCCAATGGGGACAACACTCTTGTTGTTCCTAGTTTGGGTGTTTGTCAAGCCTATCAGGGCTCAGTTGCTTGCTGGTTTATTGTTATTGTCTGATCTATTCTTTATTTCTGAGTTTTACCATTTTCTGGAGTTTGTTTTTTATTTTTCCTGAAATATTATATATACGTTGTTTCATTTAGTTATAGAAGCATATAAACGCTTGTTGTCTGAAGTAAACCCGCGTATACACAGGTTTCCTTAGAAACAGTCGCGTATACACGCAGTCTGCACTAAGTACAGTCGCGTATATCTGGCAACTTTCAGGATTTATAAATCTTTTTGTGTCTCTGAAGTTTGTCTAGTGCTTTCAGCCAGTGTTGAATAGTCATTTTTGTCAGTATCAGTTCTCTGTGTTACAGCAAGCATCCTTACTCCGATTTCTCTCTAATTATAAGGAGTTTTGGTCTTGTTTTGTGTTTGCAAGCGTCATCATCTTTTTACTAAAAACATGCAAGATTTCTTGATTGGAATCTTGGCTGCTCTGAGTTATCAGAGCAGAAAGATTGTTATCAATCTTTGTGTTCAACTTTGCTTTTTGGTGAATTTTTGTTTGCTTAACGAAATCAATTTTTATGACCATTTACTTCTTTGTTTCATCAAAGTCGTCATTTGATAATTTCTCGAAATTGTCTTTTTTATCTTTTTTGGTCTTTGTTACCAAAGCTTCCCTTGCTGCCTTCGATTGTTAAAAATCCTTTTTAAAGCACATTTGTTTTTTGTTGAGTTTTCATTCTTTGTAAGGTGTCAACTTGCAAAAAGTGTTTCTTGCTTGTTGTTTCAATCGCAAAGTGCCAGTTTTTGTTGAGAGCATTTTCCAAAAGACTTTTTTGTTGCTACTTTGAAGTGAACTTTTTGAAAAGTTTTTGTTTTGCTTTCTTGAATTTTCTTTTCATTTAGTTTCCTTTTGGTGAATGAAAGTGTTTTCTGTTATCTTGAGTTTTTATTTTAGTATTTAGACGAATTGTAGTATCTTATATTCCATCTAAATATTGTAAGTGGCAAAAGAAAATTTGATAAACAAAAAAACTTTCATTTCTTGTTAGAGTAGTTTTCAATCTTGCATCAAGCATTTAGTGTTGCATTAAGATAAGATTTGCATCTCTTTAGGCATAAAATAGTTTTGTTAGCTTTTGAGTGTGAAGTGTGAATGAAAAGAAAAGAAAAGAAAAGTTTGTTTCATTAGAATTTTCCTTCTGAACCCTATAGAGATTACTTTTCATCGAAAAACAATGACAAAGTGCATATGCATATAGTTAAGTTTTATTAATTTCTTTTGCGTCGAAGAAAACACCACTAGTTTCACTTCCATCATCCTTTGACTTAAAGAACAACCCTTAATATCAAGCGCTAATTAAAATCAACTAGAACTTTTTCTTTTAAGCTAAATACACAAACAAGTTTTAGGATTTTAGGGCCTTGGATTAGGCGAGTGGAGAGTTAACTCTCGAAGGCCATATTAAACGTCAAAACATAGGAGTCTGATTAACGAGAGAAAATCCAATAGCGTTAGGAAGACCAGGAAAGCTCCAGATCTGGGAGTTAAGCACGAGGGTCTGTGAAGACAGGGAAGAGAGATACCCCCTCTCCTACTTGCCCGAACATACCTCACGACTGTTCCGGATGGATTCTGTGACGAGTTGGTGTCCTTAGTTGCCACTCCTAGGAAACTACATAAGTGGCACCTGAGGTTGACGTTGTATCACTCTCAACAGCACTACTGGAGGGCACCCTTGCGAAGCTTCGGGGCTTGCACCGTCACAGACTGTTGTTACGAGGTCAGCGTAACTTCCTCTGATACCTTTGCTGATAGGCCGGGGCCCTCATCATCCCAGACTATCTTCGTAAGGCCCTTTATTTTCCACTTTCTTGTATTTTGGTGTCCAGTCCTAATCACCCGGAGCGGAAATACTTGGAAGTTGTTTTGACTGGCTGTATCTTTAAGGACTTTTTAGTGGGTGATCTGTGCTCTTAGTTGGCCTAGCTTTAAATTTTTTGAGTCTTTAGTTAGATTTTAAACAATGAATTCAAAGTGGCTGACCGATCTCCCAGACGGTCTCGAAGACTTCGTGCTCTCTCGCCACCAAGTTTAGATCCTTCTCCGAGAAGGCGCAAAGGTAATAATACCTCTGGGTTTCGTCCCACTACAATTGACGCATCGAGGATTGATCCTCCCGTCGGGGGCAATAGTATTGAAGCAAGGCCTGGTACTTCCGTAGAACAAGAGAGGAACACACCAGTTCTTTCTCAAGTTCGCTTACAAGCAGAGGAGAATATTGAGGTAGAAGAACTTTCAGAGTCATTAGCAGCTATGAATTCTCCCCTACCATCCCATCATCCACACATATTGCAATACATTGGGACTCCAACGCATAGGCCGTCAAGTCCAGGTTACACTACGCGCTTCCGTTCAATGACCACAACTCGAAGCATGGCTTCTACTAGTGCTACGACTGTACAGACTCTTATATCTGCACAAGGGGGTGGAACTATTTCCATCCCCTCCGTCTCTTTATTCAGATCTTTTGCTAGCACGTCTTTTGTTGGGTCTACCTCCATTCCGTCCACGAGTGGAAATTCCCAAACAAATGCTTTCGGTTCTGGGTACTTCCCATTTGGCGCCCATTCTCAGGGAATTCCTTCAGCTCCGTTCGGGGCCGCCGCGTCCATGATGAGTGAGTCGGCTTCGTTCCAAGGTTTTCCATTCGGAAGTGGTCATATACCACATTCCAACCCTATCATAGTATCTATGCCTTTTTCTTCAATAGGACAAAGCAGCAATCCTTTCCAAGGTTGGAATAACCCTGGGCTTAGTAGTGCCGGAACTGGGAATCCATTCTTCGGCCAATATGGGAATAGGCCGTATACCACGGTTAGTTCGTTCCAAAGCATTCCTCCCCTAGCTTCGGCTTGGAATCCATATCAGGGGTTGTCAGCTCCTTATAATCCTTTAGGAGGAAACTTTGCAGGGTATGGTGGATATACGATCAGAGTTGGTCAAACTCCGAGTTTTGCTGGGTCACAAGGACTGCCTTTTGGCTCAGCGGGTTCTACTGTTTACATCGGGCAGCCTGGTGCCTTCCAAAATCCAGGCCAATCTTTTCAGAGCTTTGGGACTGCCGCCCAGCCAGGGTGGAATCCCCAAGCCCCGCCTAGACTTCCGTTTCTGGCGACGTTAAACTTGCCAGACCTCACTAAGTTAACTAACGACCCAATCAAGTATAATTTGGCCTGGCCTCCGGTCCCAATTAAACTCCCTTCGGATATTCCAAAATTCGAAGGGAAAAGCGGTGACGATCGAGGCGACCATGTAACCACGTTCCACTTATGGTGCTCATCGAACTCCCTGATCGACGACTCAGTTAGGTTGAGATTATTTCAAGGCACCTTGACTGGCAACGCGGGTAAGTGCTATATAGAGTTTCCTGGGGGCAGATTTACATCATTCGCCGACTTAGCCAATATTTTCTTGAACCATTTTCAGTTGCCCGTCCGGTATGATGCCGGAACCGAACTACTGGCTACTTTTCGTTAGGATAGGGAAACTCACATTTCCGATCACATTCAGGAATGGAGATGGAGAAAGAGGCTCATTAAAGCCGAAATCCCTCCGGAGTATCGTCTCGAGTGGTTCTTGAAGTCTTTGATACATGAGATCTCCAAGGATGTCTCCATTTCAGGTGTCTATTCCGAGGAGCAAGCCATTTTTAGGGCCCAGCAATTAGAACTGATCTATTCTCAGTCTGGGATCCTACAAAAGTACTTGCCAGATGCTCCTGGGTCTAAGGTTGATGTAGTTAAGCCGAAGGCAGGTCCCCACGCAGATGGTATTGTTGGGTCAGTAGACACAAATACGGTGAACTTGCTGAATCAATTGTAGCAGTTGTCTTTACAAACTGCTTCTAACAACCAAGTCACATCGTCTAATCCTTCTGCTTCCCAAACTTCTTCAATTAATGCCGTCCAATCTGATAATCCCAAAGGAAGTCAAAATTCCAATGGGAAAAAGAAAGGACGAGGTAAGAAAAAGAACCAAGATGGGAAGCCTGATGCAAACAAATCTGGCAATAATGCTGGTGGGGGTAGAAATGAGTCAAAGAAGAAAGTTAAGTTCCCATGCAAGTTGTGCAGTGGGGACCATTTAACTCATATTTGCCCCAATATTGAAGATGCTCAGCGCTTGTTAGGGTAGCAAGGGACTTCTAGTTCCCAAGCTGTGTTAACCAACCCTTTCCCCCAAGGGCAGCAATTTCTTGCTGGCGCAAGTTCAAACCCTGGAACCTCCGCAGGGGGCAACCAGGAAGGGGACAAGTCATCAAATGTTTTCATGATGGGTTCTCATGCTAATGTGGCCACACGGTCACATGATTATAGTGAAGGTGAAACTTCCAAGGGAAAGTCAGTTCCCGAAAATAACAACCCACTTCATATTGAGCGACCTTCGGCTGAGACTATACCACGGTTACCGAAAGGTTCCGCTAAACGCGCGACTATCAACCCTAATATTAGGGCAGCCTAGAATTACTCCATTGTGGAGGATCTGTCTTAGAGTTCATGTGCTATGTCCGCTTTAGATGTTCTCCAGTCGTGTCCTACTCAAAGAAGTGCCTTGTTATCGACAATTGGGGCAGTGGATCCAAGTAATTTCTTAGCTCTCACTTTTGATATGAGTAATGTCAAAAAGAGACTTCCTCATCACATGGATTTTCAGATAAAGTCTACCTACCAGAAAACGAATATTTTTTGGACGGTTATAGATGAGGGAGCTTCCACGTGCATCATGTCTGTGTCATGTTGGAAGGCTATTGGATCACCGTCGGTTGTTCCTTCACCAACCCTCTCGATAGCATTTGATGTTCATTCTCATAGGCCATACGGGATTATCCTGGCCTTTCCTATATGTGTTGGAGGGAAGGTCATTAATATTGAAGTAGAAGTCGTAGATGCTAACCTAGATTATAATCTCCTCCTAGGAAGGAACTGGGTATACGAAATGGATGTCGTTGTTTCAACTCTGTTTCGTGTCATCTGCTTTCCTCATGAGGGGAAATCGTTAAGGTTGATCAACTGGATTATTCTTCGATCGATCCTCGAGCAACTTCAGACTCTTCTGTTCCCTTAGTGGATAACCCCCGTCTGCCTACTAAGAATTTAGGAGTCGGGATGTACTCTTCATTAATGGGTACGTTTGATTTTCCCCCTCCTATGGCTAGAATAGATACAATTTCATCCTCCAGGGAGTTTTCTCGAGATGGGTTCTTTCGAACTCATTATTTTTCGGACCCCTGGACCTTGCCTTCACCTATGACCACAGTAGTTGAAGGACAAGAGAATGGAATGGCATTGCCTATATCTGCAGCTGAGCTTAGGTATCAGTCTATCGTGAACTCTGCAAATGACCATTCTACTCCTTTTTCTAAAGAGGAGTTAGATGGCGATGTGGCCCCCATTTGGAGTCTTGATTCTACCTCTGCTTTGGACTGTTTGGATTTAGTTTTACCATCGGAAGAAGCAATTCTTGAAGCAATGATGGGTATAGATCGACCTTGGGAAGATTTACACCATCATTCATACTTTCTTCCTCCATTGCAAGAGGTAGAGTCTAGATTCTCCAAGCTCTGTTCTAGTTATGTTTATACGGTGTCAAATCCTTTGGCTCCAGCACACGTTCGTGCCAAAGGTAATATGTCGGTGATTTCAAAAACAATACCTATAAAAATCTCTAGGGACCCTAACATAATCGAGAATCTCTTCATCGGAATTGAGTGTTCCCCTGAAGAAATTCAAATTTACACCGGCCTGTTTAAAGAATTTCGTGATGTATTTGCTTGGTCTTATGAGGAAATGCCTGGCATTGACCCATCTATAGTTCAGCATGAGATGAAGACGTACAAAAATGCTAAACCTGTCCGTCAGAGGCTTCGGCCGGTCAACCCTAGGAAAGTAGCAGCTATCAAAGCGGAAGTGGAGAAGCTGCTAAAGGCGGGGTTCATATACCCTGTTCCTCTTACTGATTGGGTTTCTAACCCAGTCCCTGTAGATAAAAAGCAAGGAAAAATCCGAGTATGCGTTGATTTTAGGGACCTAAACAAGGCTTGTCCTAAGGACAATTACCCCACGCCATTTATTGATCAGATTATCGACGAGTGTGTGGGTAATGAGATTTTTTCCTTCATGGATGGATTCTCTGGTTATAATCAAATTTCTATCCATCCTGAAGACCAACACAAGACGACTTTCATATGTCCCTGGGGTACCTTTGCATATCGAAAGATGCCTTTTGGTCTTAAAAATGCTAGAGCTACCTTTCAGCGGGCCATGTCTTATGCTTTCCACGACATTAAGCATATCATCGAAGCATACTTAGATGATCTCGCTGCTTGTTCTTAGAAGAGGACTGATCATCCTAGTCACCTTCGAATGGCTTTCGAATGATGTTGTTTTTACAAAATCCGGTTGAATCCCAACAAGTGCGTTTTCGCGGTTACATCTGGTCGGTTGTTAGGGTTCATAGTGTCGAACGAAGGGATCCGAGTAGATCCCTTCAAGGTTGAGGCAATAGTTCGGTTGCCTCCCCCGTCTTCAATACATCAACTTCAGAGTCTTCAAGGGAAGGCTAACTTCTTACGTCGGTTTATAGCAAATTATGCTGAGATTACTAAAGGGTTCATGCGGTTGTTACGTAAAGGAGTTCCATTTGTATGGGACGACTTTGCACAACGATCGTTTGATACTTTGAAAAAAGCATTAGTCTCTACCCCGCTTTTGAGTCCATTGGATTATGGCAGAGACTTCCTTTTATATCTCGCAGCAGCAGAATCAACCATTGGTATGGTTCTGGTTCAGGAAGACGATGCTCTCACCGAGCACGTGATTTATTATTTGAGCCGAGGCTTAATAGGCCCTGAACTCCACTATTCTCCGATAGAGAAATTAGCCTTGGCAGCTGTCCATGCTGTCCAGCGGCTCCGTCATTACATATTGCTACGCAAAAATTTTGTCTTAGCGGCAGTCAATCCGTTTCAATTTGTCCTCAGTAGGTGAGTGATTGGGGGCAAATATAACAGATGGATAGTCATCTTGCAAGAATTCGATCTCAAATTCTTGTCAGCTAAGTCTAAGAAATCCATGGTTTTTGCAGAGTTAATTTCTGAGCTGCCTTGTGGAGAGGATACGATTTATGAGGAAAGTTTTCCCGACGAACATTTATTCCTCATCTCTTCACTCGACCCTTGGTATTGGAGATATCATTGTATACCTCCAGACTTCGAAGTTTCCCTCTACTTTTTCCAAGGATGAACGTCGAAAATTACGTCACCTGGCGAAGAACTATGTTATCATTGGTGATACCTTATACCGACGAGGGGTTTATTCAATCCTTCGGCGTTGTTTGACCTTGGAAGAAGCAGAGTCTGTGCTTAATGATTGCCACAGTGGAGCTTGTGGTGGTCATCTATCAGGGCTTGCTACAACCCAGCGTATCTTGTGTGCTGGCTATTTTTGGGCTTCACTTTTTGAAGACTGTGTGGAAGCGGTAAAACATTGCCACCCTTGTCAGATCTTTACTCGAAAGATGTGTTCTCATCCAGCTCCTCTTTTTCCCGTTGTCACGGTCGGTCCTTTTACTAAGTGGGGTATTGATTTTACAACTTGTAATCCGCCTTCAACAGCGAATCACAAGTATATTATTGTGGC
>APFE030165163.1:9911-24235 GCA_000404065.3 Pinus taeda | reverse complement strand
CGCAGGAACAGTTTATTCAACAGAGACTTAGATTGGTACAAAGTCCCTAACTTGTCCCACAAAGCCTTCGCCGTAGCTTCCCCTGATACATTCAACAATACTGAATCTGAGACACACAATCTATTGTGCTCTTTGCCTTCCGATCCAACTTCTTCCATTCTTCATCGGTCACTCCCGTTGGTTTAGTACCCGGATCTACCGCGATCCACTGATCTTTATCCACCAACAGATCCTCCATCTTGAGTTTCCACAACTCAAAACTCTGACCATTGAAATTCTCAATCTCTATCTTTTCGCTGCTCGCCATCTTCTTTCACCACCAGAATCGATCCCGCAGATCTCCCACTGAACAGGGTCTACCACAAGCCCGATTGAAACCCCTCAGCAACAAAGGCATCCCCTTGAAGCCAAAACAACTCTGATACCAAATGTAGGTTTTAACCCCGTACAGAAATTACCTGCATACGAATTCTAAATCACAGAAAAATAAACAATCTGAGAGCATAACACATAAAACCACATATGCACAGAGATTTTCCCTGGATCCCAAAACTGGGACTACCAGCTTGATTTTTCATTATGTTCCTTTAAATGTTACAATACATATTTATACATGCCGAAGCATCCAATACCATGGACCGAAAACCATCACGTTAAAAACCATGGACCGAAAACCATCGCGTCCAAAAAACATGTGCGAAAATCATGCACAAAACCATAGGTGGGTCCGCCCAACCTAACATAGGGTCCAAAACCAAAATTTTCTGGGGCGCTGCCCCGGACCCCATAAAGTGGGGTTACGGGTACCCCTCAAACCCCCTGCTAACTATGTGGAAAGAATATAACACAACCCAATAGACTGAAGTCTCACCCAAAGTAGTATGGGGGGATGCTGGAACCAAGTTTCTGCACCCTTGAGATGGTTGTGATGTTGGTTTATTCCAACTAGACCTTGCCTTTGCATAGGTCACTTTGCACTCTATTCTAATCTTTAGTACCTTCGCGATCTATTATCAATGGCTTTCGCGCAACCCTAACCAGGGGCCAAGATGCTTTCGCATTGTTAGGGTAGCGAACTGTGATGTTTCCTAAACTACGCCAAGTATCTTACTTATCTTATTAACAAATCTTAATTATCTTCTTGTAAATAGATATTCTAACTTGCGTTCATTTAACCAATATAGCTATACACATTTGCGCATCATATAAGAATTATAAGTGAAATTTATACCCAATATAACATATGCATAAAATAGGAAATAAAGACGAAGAATTGATATAAACTTCTATTTATTAATACTTCCAGATTATTACAGACTTGACTCACCCTACAAACCCAGCTGCAGGGGTCTATGCACTCAGTTGCAGACTACTAGGCCTTTGCGCACTTAGCTGCATAGCCTCTACCCATGCTATGACCCAAACTTAGACTTCTACTCTAGAGCTATCTTGCATACATCCTTATTCCATCTCTGTATTATGCTTCACTTCTTTTTTATCTACTTAGATCTTCACTCTATTTATACAATTCCATGGTCCACAGACCATTGGTAGATCTTCTACAGCTGACATTACATTATCAAAATAAGGGTGGACAACCCTACAACTCTTTAACAACTACATTCTGTGCCCACAAAATGTGGAGTATTTACATTGCAATTACAAAGTTGGACCAAAGTCTGGGCTATAAGCCCCAAACATTGCCCCTGGGATTTCCCGTGCCCAACACTTAGCCCCCTCCTCATGTCTACCTCTCATTGTCTGACATATCTCCCATGTTTGTGTTACCTATCTATCTCCCATACCGATCCACACTTTGTTTCTTCTCCCCTCCATACCTTTTCCTCTTATAATCTACCCCCTCATACCCACCTCTCCTTGTCTCACTTATCTTCCCATCTTCTCAATGTGCCCAACTCTTCCACCCATACCTATCATCCTTACCTCTTCACTTACCTCCTCTCTTGACCCCTTCAACCCCTCCATAACCTCTAAGACTAATATCTATAATAGTATATCCCACCACATCCCCTTTCCTTTATACCTACACTCTTTCCTAATCTCCAACTTCATATTCATCCTACCTCACCCCCCGTTGTCTCCTTCCTATTATCCTTCATGCCCACCATTACCCCTCCCCTACCCACCCACCCTTTTATTATTCACACCTCCTCCCACTTTTTGCATCCTTCCCCATCTCCTCATTCTCTGCACTCTTCATCTCACATATCTTACCCTTTTATCCCTTGTCACCCATTTCTTATCATTCCCATCCACATTTCCTCTCTCATCACCTCTTATCTCATACCTCTAATGTATTTTCCCTCCTTTTCAGCCATGTCCATCATTCCCCTTCCCATACCCATAAACTATTTTCCCTTTCCCAGTTATTTATAGCACCACATGCACCCGACACTCCCTCACCTCCTTCGCAAAAACTGACCTAATGAGGACATTATTTTCCTCTAAGTAGCTAAATATGTGCCACTATCATTTTTAGTAATAGGTATGGGTCTTAAGACCTTGGAGAAGTACACGGGATGAATCATGAATGTGAGCCCCTAAAGGAGGATTCTAACCATCTAAGGCCAATAAGCATGCCTTTAACAACCACATATTACCTCTTGTTAGAATCATTGGCCTCTTATTATGGATGTTGGTGCCATAAGGTGGTTTTTTGGAGAAGGTATGTGTCGTAAGGCCTAAAACATGATCCATATCTTTTAACCTAATCCCCATTTTTGCACTTAACACCACCCTCTCATGTGTAATTTTCAATTTCTCACTTATATTCAACTCATTTCTTACCTATTTCTTGGTTTCACTTATCTACCTCCCCTAATAATCCACTCTTTTCCTCTCTTACACTAATCCCTCATGAACACTTTAATTTTTCTGAAGTGTCTCCCCTTCTTCTTTCCATTCCCCCTTTTATAGCCATACACATCCATGTTCACTCCCCACTCACCTATTCTCCCAACCCCTTCATCCCTTCCAACCCATCTACCGCTCAACTCCACCCTTCCTTATCCAATCACATCACCTTTCACCTTTTCCCCACCCTTTCCTCGTCTCCTCTCCAACTTCCGCTTTATACTACCTCACCCACCCAACCCCTTGGTTCCTTACTCATATCTTTTATTCCCACTATTCCCCTCCCCTACCCATATACCATTAACCTTTTCTCAACTATCCACCTTTCCCTTCTCATCCTATGCCCTCATGCCCACCTCTCCTAGTCTCCTCTATATCCATCTCTTCTCCCCCTAAACCTCTAGCTCCCACACCCATCTAAATTCCCTCTATATATCTCATCTTCCTAATATCTAATGTATTTTCCCTTCTTTCATTCATTCCTACCACTCCCCCTCCCCTATTTTATCACTCTAAAATTTCCTTAGGGTTTTCATGAAAGAAATAATAGAGGTAACCACAAACCTACTTTTGAGATCAGGATCTAGCCTTCCTAATGCTCAGAGATGGCTCTCTCTTAATGATTTAACTTTGTTGAGTTAATTGATTTTAGGCTAGTTATGTAAGCTTGATTGGGTTTTGATTTGGTGGTGGAATCACTGATTCAGATGGATAGATAAATGTCTTGTTACCATTGGGCCATGGATTCCAAATTGTCAAGAAAACATGACTGAATCAAGTTCTAAAGATAATATTCACAAGGCAAGGTAGCTGAGTGATTTCAGATCTTTTAGGCTGGATGGTGAAGTGGTTTTTCAATCAGGGTCAAGGAGCAGTCAAGGATTCCTCAAACCGGATAATGAAGGAAATGAAAGAGGTCAACCGAAACTAGGGGGCAATGAAGAATTCCCTACTTTGGATATCAGAAGAAAACATAAAAATGAATAATTGTTCAAGATAGAGTGTACTTAAACAAATTCTGAAGTAAAATTCCAATTATTTCATTTAAATTCGAAAACATGTATGTATGTGAAAAACTTAAGAAGATAACAATTCAACAAATGAAAGATGCTTCACTGAAGTGGCCCAACACATGAATCCTGTAATGCAATGGCTTTATTACTCAGTCTAGTTTGCTGACTTGAAAATGTTTACAATAAACCCTCAAGTTTTTAGATCAATGTAACTATAGAAATTTTCACCAATCCACCCTATGAACACTATTTTTAGAACTTGATTAAGTCTTGTTTTCTTAACAATTTGGAATCCATGGCTCAATGGTAAAAAGACATTTATCTATCCATCTGAATCAATGATTCCGCCACCAAATCAAAACCCAATCAAGTTTACATAACTGGCCTAAAATCAATTAACTCAACAAAGTTAAATCATTAAGAGAGAGCCCTCTCTAAGCATTAGGTGTTGGGTGTCGAGCCTGATTATCTTCTGTATTCAAAGGTTTCAACCAGATGTATACCCCAGGAAGACTACACACCCCTCCATGCGGGGTGGGGGGACTTGTCCCCCCCGCGGGGGTCTGGGGGCCAGCATTCCCCCGGTAGGGTTCGGGGACAACACCCCCAAAGCTAAAAATAAATGTAAAATTGCCTTGTAAAAGTCTAGTAATTTCTAGTCAATCTAGGCCATTCATTAGGCAGATGATCTCACGGTAGAAGTTATGTTTAATTTAGGGTTTTTTCCCCTAGAAGGAAACCCCTCACTATATATGAGGGAATTGTATTGCATCTATGTATGTCTATATTCTGAGTGAGGAAGAGAGATTGAGAGAGAAGAGGGAGTTACAGGGGATCTGTGGTAGGTTGTATCTCTTTAGTTTGCTAGATAATATAATAAAAGAAGGACTGGCTGTTTCTCTGTGGAGGTAACCCAAACTGGGTGAACCACATATATCTGTGTCTCTCTTGTTTTATGCATTTTCTGTGTTTTTATTTCTTCAATATTTTATGTGTTCCATTGCTCTGTAATATATAATTTTCTACCAACTAGTTTCAAAGCCGAAGGTCTATTTGGCTGATAAAGTCACAGGAGAGAATTCTGTGAGAATTGTGTTTATGGAAAATAGAAGAGAGTCAGATTCCTTGGAGTTGGGAAAGAAAAGAAGAGCGAAAAATTAGAGCTTGTCCATACAGATGTATGGGACCTGCTCAAGTATCATTTCTTGGTGGCTCTCATTATTATGTTACTTTTATTGATGATGCAACCATAAAAACCTGGATTTATTATATTCGAAATAAATCTAATGTATTTGATACTTTCAAGAAATGGAAAGCTTTGGTTGAAAATGAGACAGGAAAAAGGTTGAAGTGTCTTAGATCAGATAATGGAGGTGAATATTGCAACAAAGAGTTTGATAGGTATTGTTCAGAGAATGGAACTCATAGAGAGAAGATAGTTCCAAGAACACCACAAGGAAATGGTGTGTCAAAAAGGATGAACAAGACAATCATGGAGTGTCCAAGGTGTATGAGATTGCATGCAGGATTTCCTTTACAATTTTTGGCAGATGCTGCAGATACTGTTGTTTATCTAATAAACAAAGGGCCTTCAAGTTCCTTGGATGGTGGTATTCCAAAGGAGGCATGGACAGGTAAAAAGGTTAACTACTCTTTCTTAAAGACTTTTGGTTGTGAAGCCTTTGTTCACATTAACAAAGAAAATAGAACAAAGCTTGAGGCAAAATCAAAGAAATGTACCTTTATTGGATATGGTGTTAATGATTTTGGTTATCGATTTTATGATTATGAAAAACATAAAATCATTAGGAGCAGAGATGTCATATTCAATGAAAAGGTTTTGTATAAGGAACAACTTTAGGAAAAGAAACAGGAAAAAGAAAACAGAGAATACATAGTGCTTGATGAGATCACAGAAAAAGTGATGGTGCCCGAAAATCATAATGATCAACAGCCAGAACAACAACCACAATAGCAACAAGCACTTCAAACACCTGAAAGTGGTGTTAGAAGATCTACCAGGATAAGTAGACCCCTTGAACAATACTCTCCTTCATTATATTATGTATTTTTGACAGATTCTGGTGAACCAGAATGTTATGAAGAAGCAGTGCAGGTAGAAACCAGGAAGAAGTGGGAGTAGGCCATAAAAGAAGAGATGGACTCCTTAGCAGATAACCAGACTTGGGACTTAGTCAGGTTGCCTTCAAGTAAAAAAACATTATAGAATAAATGGGTTTATAGGCTGAAGGAAGAAGATGGAAGTAGAAAAGGGTACAAAGCTAGACTTGTGGTGAAGGGGTTTGCACAGAAGAAAGGTATTGATTTTGATGAAATATTTTCTCTTGTTGTTAAAATGACTTCAATCGGAACTATTTTAAGTCTAGTAGTAGTTGAAGATTTGCATCTTGAGCAATTAGATGTAAAGACAATTTTTCTCCATGGGGAAATGGAGGAAGAGATATATATATGCAGCAACCACAAGGATATGAGGTAAAAGGGAAGAAGAAACTAGTGTGCAAGTTGAAGAAGAGCTTGTGTGGCTTAAAACAGGCTCCAAGGCAATGGTATCTAAAATTTGACAGGTTTATGTCTGAACAAGGTTATACTAGATGTCACTCTGATCATTATGTTTATCTCAAAAGGCAAAATGATGGCATCTATATTATATTGTTACTGTATGTAGATAACATGCTTGTTGTAGGTTCTAACATGTGGGAAATAAATGTGCTCAAAAGGAAATTGCAAAACTCATTTGCAATGAAGGATTTGGGTGCTCCAAAACAAATCCTTGGTATGAGAATAAGTAGGGATAGGAAGAATCACAAATTAACATTGTCTCAAAGTGAGTACACAGAAAAGGTGTTGAAAAGGTTTAATATGCAGAATGCAAAACTAGTTAGTATACCTTTGGCTAGCCATTTCAAATTAAGGAGGCATGTCCCAAGACTCAGGAAGAAATGGCTCATATGTCTAAATTTCCATATGCATCAGTAGTTGGAAGCTTAATGTATGTAATGATCTGCACAAGGCTTGATATTGCACATGTAGTGGGAGTTGTAAGTAGGTACATGTACAATCTAGGAAAAGAACATTGGATGGTGGTGAAGTGGATTCTCAGGTATTTGAGAGGTACCACAAATCAAGCATTATTATTTGGTGGTTCAAACATTGCTCTATAGGGATATGTTGATGCAGATATGGCAGGTGACAGAGATAACAAGAGGAGCACTATAGGATGTGTGTTTACTGTAGGTGGAACAACTGTTAGTTGGGTTTCAAAACTACAAAGTGTTGTTGCACTCTCAACAACAGAAGCGGAGTATGTTGCTGCTACAGAGGCTAGTAAAGAAATGATTTATTTACAAAGGTTTCTGGATTAATTGGGTAAGAAGCAGGAGTTGGGCAGGTTATACAGTGACAGCCAGAATCCCATACATCTTGGAAATAACTCTGCATTTCATTCCAAGACTAAACATATACAGTTCAAGTACCATTTCATACAATCAGCATTAGAAGATTGATAATTGAAGCTGGAAAATATACACACTAGCCAGAATCCTGCAGATATGTTAACAAAAGTTGTAACCAGGGAGAAACTGAGAATATGCTCAGTTTCAATTGGTCTTCAAGTATGATGAAGAAGATGAGAAACGGGTAGGTCCAAAGTGTAGTCATTGTCTAGAAAATGAAGCAGTGGTGGAGTTGCTATAATCAGTCTCCAAGTGGGAGATTATTGGGTGTGGACCCTGATTATCTTTTGTATTCAAAGGTTTCAGCTAGATGTATACCCCAGGAAGACTGTACAACCCTCCACGCAGGGGGACTTGTCCCTCCCGTGGGGGTCTCGAGGGGCTAATCCCCCCCCAATGAGGGGGTCCGGGGGCCAGTAGTCCCTTGGCGGGGGTTCGGGGGTAGCACCCTCGAAGCTAAAAATAGATGTAAAATTGCCTTGTAAAATTCTAGTAATTTCTAGTCAGTCTGGGCTGTTCATTAGGTAGATGATCTGACAGTAGAAGTTATGTTTAATTTAGGGTTTTTTCACCTAGAAGGCAACCCCTCACTATATATGAGGGAATTGTATTGTGTCTATGTATGTCTGTATTCTGAGTGAGGAAGAGAGAGGAGATTGAGAGAGAAGAGGGAGTTATAGTGGATTTGCTGTAGGTTGTATCTCTTCAGTTTGCTGGATAATATAATAAAAGAAGGATTGGCTGTTTCTCCTTGGACATAACCCAAATTGGGTGAACCACGTATATCTGTGTCTCTCTTGTTTTATGCTTTTTATGTGTTTATATTTTTGCATATTTTATGTGTTCCATTGCTCTGTAATATATAATTTTCTAACATTAGGAAGGCTAGATCCTAATCTTAAAAGTAGGTTTGCGGTTACCTCTATTATTTCGGTCATGACAAGCCTAGGAAAAATTTAGAGTGATAACATAGTGGCAATCATACTAGGGAATGAGTCCTTAGTTCAATAAACCTTAAAGGAAATCCTAAATCTCATCTTTGCACCTTAGGGCCATTTAGGGTTGTAAAATATTTCATTAAAAAATAAAAAAAATAAAAAAATTTGGCTTCCAAAAGAACATACTATACCAGGGCACATCCAGATCCAAACCCTTCTATAATTGTTGATAATCTAGACAAAATCTTGAGAACAATAAAGTAGAAAGCCAAGAAAGCATTCGTTAGCTAACTTAAGAAAATTCACTTCCTGAAAAGTTATCAAACTTAGAGGATCTTCAATTTGATTTATCATTTGAGCATTCACTGTTTCGTAACAATTTTGAAACTTCAGTTCATGATACTATAATAGACCCTGCTTTTATTCAATTTATTGAATCAAAGAAGGCTACTATACATCCTAATTTAGATCAACATGCTCTAGACACTTTTGACAAACTTGATGCTTTGACATCAAATTTGATAAGACACATAGATGAATCTTATTTTCAACAATCAGTTGAATTAGTTGCCCTAATTTCTGCTACTCCTAAGCGTTCTACCATTCCTTGAAAATCTGTAAATTCATCTTTATTTAGTACCACCTCATCTATTATTTCCACTACACTTCATTCCAAAGAATCATTCATCCCCAAGCTCCCTCTTCAACCCAGAGTTTTATTTCCATCTCCAAATATTTCAAGCTCACCAGTAAGCCCTTCAAGCTCAGTTATAAACCTTTCATGTTCATCTTCAAGCACCCCCACTTTACCTCCTAGCTAATCTAGAATCTTAGCCATGGATGCCAGATATGCTCCTTTGACCTTACTATCTCAAGTACATGCTATGCCCCAAGACTATCAGAGTAAAATATTTCATTTTGATGGTATTGGTCAATATACTGCACAACAACATGTAAATAAAATGAATGATTACTTTGAATTACATGAAATTGATGAAGAAGATGTACAAATGAGATTATTTGCACAAACACTAGTAGGAGATGCCAAGAAATGGTTTAAAGGTGTACCTGCTGGTCATATTGTTGATTTACTTGCTTTCCATAGATTGTTCATCAATAGATGGGAAAGGAATAAAAACCCTTTAAAAATATTATTTGAATATGAAAACAATAGAAGAGATCCTAATGAATATATTCAGGTCTATTGTACTAGGTTTAACAGTATTTACAATGCAATCTCTGCAAATATCAAACCTCCCCTAGAATTAGCCCTAATCAAATTCCCTGATGGTTTTGACACTGATATGTCTTACTAATTTACAGAAAGAAACCCTCCAACTTTAGAACAAATGCAAAGTGATGTAGTTAGTGTAGAAGCTAACTTGTTGGCTAAAAGAGCTAGAATGAGGAATGAGAGGAGAGTTACCATTAAGAAGGAACCATCCACTTCAGATGTTAAGATAGATACTTTGGCTAAAAGTTTAGAAAATTTAGTGGATAGATTAGAAATTATGGAAAGAAAACCACAATTGGATAATCAACAACAAGGCCCTTAAATAAGAAATCCTAATTTTAGGAAGAATCCCAATACTGGTAAGCCTAGAGAAGGGCCACTTGATCAACAGATTAGACCACCTTTCCAAGAAAACTATGTTGAAATTTCTCACCAAAATGAAGAAGATCAAGACACTCAGATTAACTTAATGGGAATAAATGACGGTAATACTATTTTTCTTACCCAAGAAGAACAAGAATTATGCATGTTACAACAATTACAGTTACAATCTGGAGAGTCTTTTGATTATAAACAAGGTTATGAATTTTCCATTAATGAAGTTCATAAGCAATATGACCTTAGGAGTAGGAAAAACGTAGAAGCCCCTACTAATAAAACTGTCCAAACTCAAACCAAGAAAATAGTGGGAACTCTTGCAACCAAAGTGTTGCGAATTCTCTCTAGGGAAACACAAAAAACTTTCACTCCAAAGATTGCAGCCAGTCCAAAAATTGTAGACATCACAGATACTATTGTCAAAACTTCAGCTGATATTCAAAAATCAGTTGTTGTGAAAACTTCAAAGAACGACCAAAAATCAACTAATCCTCAAGCTTCAAAAGCTATTTAGATTTCAACTACTTCCTATTAGTGTCAGTATCTACATACTTCCATCAGCGATCAAATCTTCTCTTTGCATTTTCATTTTAGGGGTATCATACTGAAATTTTTGCATCATTTCATTAGGTCATGTCAAACTGATCCATTGATGGTTGTCTTCTCCTTAGAAAACCAAGTTTTCCCTCATAAAGTACACTTGCTGACCCATCTCCACGTTGTATTAAGTCATATTTTCAGAGTCAAAAGTAGTCATGTTTCCATTAGGTCTTAGGGTTCATTTCCAAGGTCAAAAGCATGTCAATTTAAAGTGTAAATAAAGGGCAGAAAAGGTATGAGGATGTTCAATAATCCAAGAGTGATTTCTAGTAAGTCATGGTTACTGTACAAATATCTCTTTTCACTAATGTAATTTTCATCTCAAAAACATTTTTTTGAGATGAAAATAGAGTATTTTTAGGTAATTTATATTTTGTATGTAATTCAAGTCAATTTATGTAATAAATGATCCCGGCCACACAAAGAATTTCTCCTTGCTACAAGACAATGAAACCACTACAACAATCAGTGAAAATTGAGCATCATCCACCTGAAAAGGGACAAAGAAGAAAAAGCACTAAAACAAAGATTTGGGAAAAGGTCCAAAACATTAGAAAGTGGGTTTTTATAATGAAAAATCAAAATCTACTCCTATATAAGATGTCACATTCCATTTTCAATACTATCACTCTTATTTGACAAAGAAGAAGATAAACATTGAAGGAGAGAGGAGAAATTGAGCAAGTTCTTGGCCAAGGAGAAGAGGCGTTGTGCATAGGGAAGTTGGCGTTGCACACAGGGCAGTTGGAAGTGAAGTTGTGCATGGAGGCTAGAGCGTTGCGAATAGGAAGGAAGGGTTGCACATAGGCTTTCCCAGTGCAAAAATCAATGACACTGCGCATAGAAAGAGGCGATGCGCACCTGTATATGGCGTTGCGCATAGGGCTAGCAAGGGCCAAAAAGCCCTCTTGCCACCAAAAAACACCAAATTTTCCTTCTTTGGTCCTAGAGAAAGTAAGTGTTTCCCCTGAACTTCACCCTTGACATTCAGTTAATTCAATTGAGGATAATTTGATATGCTAAATGTGAAACCCTAAAATTTCCTCTACTTATGCCTTAAAACCCTAACCCTTTCTATACCTCCCATCACTCAATCCTAAAAACCCTTTCTATCCATCCCATATCTCCTTTCACCTATTCTCAAAACCCTAACCCCTCTTACATATCCCTCCATATCTCTTATTCTTTCATCCCTAAAGAAATATCCTAAAACTCTAGTCCCTCTCCCTCATTTTCATAGTCCATACCCTCCCACTCATTTTCATGCTTATATAGTCCACCAAAATACCCATAAAGATCATTTCCCCTTCCCTTATTCCTAATCGCCCATACTCACTCCCTCCATACCTTTTCTAGGGGTACATAGCCTAAGAAAAACTTGGCAAACATGGACAAAGGAGATATAGATTATGAGGCAGAGGAAAACAGTGGCAGTGATAGTTCAACAGGTAGACCTTGGCATCAGAGAAAACCACACAAGGCGGGTAGGATTATCAGTGAAGAACCATCAAGCTTCAAAGAGTTGAAGACCTCTCATTTGGTTGTCACTTGTTTCATGCATCTAGGGTTCTATGAAGTATGTGAGTAGGTGGAGAGAGTTCAGCATCATCATGAGTTTACCAGGCTTTTTTGTAGCCAATCTCCATGAATACAAGGTGAATCTTGTTGGGGTGACATTCACAATTTCATCCTCCATCATTGGGGATGCAACCAAGATTCCTAACGTGGGAGAGAAATGGTGTAAGGCACAGGACCTAGATGAACACTATTATGAGACCTATATCAAATCTAGGTACATAAATGAAGCAAAGAGGACTTTCCCTTTCAGATTCCTTGAAGACAAGTATGCCCCCATGATGAGAATCATCATGAAATATTTCACATGTGAGGGCATATTTTCTAGATTGTACACCTATCACATTAGGCTTCTCATGCATTTTACAAGGGTGAGGATGTTGAACCTCCCTTATTTCTTGTTCAAGAACATTGAGAAGATGGCCTACTTTGTACAGAAAAAGCCATACCCCCAGCAAATGAGCAGTCTCTACCATTATTCTTTGATCAAGATGATTGTGCTTCATCATCTTAACCTCCTCAACGTCTCTTGGGAGAAATTTATTGCCCATGAAATTTTCAAGGGTCCTTAAATTCCTCCACCAGTGTCTCAAGAATAAGGAGAACCCTCTAGCAATACTCAGGTAAAGAAATATGTGAAGGCCAAAGAGACTAGAGCGATTGAGGTGCTTGAAACCTACAAGACATAGTAGAGGGGGACAAGAAAATTGTTTGGAGTCGATAGGCAAGTGTTTACTCCACTTGGTGTGGAAGGGACCTTGCCTTCTTCATCAACTCATAGGCAAATTCTTTCTCCATAAGGTGTGGAAGGGGCTTTGCCTTCTTCATCAACACAGAAGGTACAGGTGCAGCAGCTACACAAAGGGAAATAAAAGATGCTGGAGGAAAGTTTTGAAGATGAGGAAGAGAGATATTTTGATGTGATGGAGAATGATGAGCCAAAGCAACATCATATTCATCATGGCATAGAGACAACTGACTTGGAGGCTCAGGATGAAGCAACAAAAGAAAACATCATCATACAGGAGGAAGAGGCTCAAATCCAAGCATTGATGGAAAACTTGGTGAGAGCCATGTATGTCATCACATATCTTAAATAAGAGAATAAGTGGCTAAGTGATAAGAAAGTCCTCATGGAGCTAGAACTTCTCAATACAAAAAGACAAAGTGACAAGGGCAAAGCAACAATCCAAGAGGAAGAAGCACCAGTCACCTTGACTTCAATTGAGAAGGAAATTGAGGGGGATAGAGAAACTTGGCTTTAAAGGGTCAATTTTCACTTGTAGGAGCTACTACAAAGGGCCAACAGGGACAACCAAATCATCAGGAACATGGCTTGCCACTACAGGACCCGGAACAAAATTTGCAATATAAGGGTCAAACAAATGAAAGCAAGGCTGAGACAAGCACTCAAAGGAAAAAAAGACGAGGATAGGCTTAAGTTGCTTTTTGAAGCTTCCTTAGCTCATCAAGATGCTTGATGGTGGTGCTTCTCACCAATTTTGATCAAATTTGGAAGAATTTTTACCTTTGGCAAATTTTGGAAATTCTAACACATGAATCTTGGCTCTATGCGTAGCACCATTGGCACTGTGCTTTTCCTAGGGGAACCCAATGGAAAAATGACTTGCATTTTTGGATTCAAAGCGATGAGTACATGCACATTATGCATTTTCTAAGTTTTGGGAGCTGAACTAGTCTACCAAAAGGTCAAAAACCACTCATAAAATGACCTTTTTGCCCCTTTTTGGACACATAGAAGCAGTCTTGGGAGAATCCACTTTTGAGGGGTAAAATGAGATTTAAATGAAGAAATTCAAGATGTTTTAGAAACTATACTTGAATATATTTCCAATGAGCTATCATGGGCTCAATTTGGATACAGGAAGGCCTTAAAAATTGACCTGAAGGAGGCATTGCACATAAGGCTAGTGGCGTTGTGCATAGGACAAATTTTACACAGGATTTCCATTTCATTGTGTTTTGAATGTGATCTTGGATTTTCTCTCATGGAGGATGTTTTACCAATGTAAATGATGAATTGTGTTGGGTTGTGTTATATTCTTTCCACATAGTTAACATGGGGTTTGAGGGGTACCCGTAACCCCACTTTATGTGGTCCGGAGCAGCGCCCCGGAAAATTTTGGTTTTGGACCCTATGTTAGGTTGGGCGGACCCACCTATGGTTTTGTGCATGATTTTTGCACATGTTTTTTGGACACGATGGTTTTTGGTCCAT
>APFE030165162.1:0-14474 GCA_000404065.3 Pinus taeda | reverse complement strand
CTCCCATGTGTATGGCAAACATGTGGGTCTTCAACTGATAATCCCCCATTTGAAGTTTGACATTTTCACAGTGGCCTTCACATTTCATTGTGCCTCCATCTGCAATTTGGACTTGGAAGTTAGAAACTGCTCGTACAAAACAATGCACTGCTTCCGCGACTTTTTGATGGATGAAATTATGTGTACTTCCACTATCAATCAAGACTACTACTGGGCGATGTTTAATAAAACCTCTGATTTTGAGAGTTTGAGGTGAGGAAATCCTTGCCAAAGCATGCAGCGAAATAACCGATTCGTCAGGGACATTGTCCTTTTGGTTGTCGTCTTCTACCGCCTCAGGTTCCTCTAGTGGTGGATCTTCCTCTGATGAGCTGTAATTAGTGGCATCAATTTGAAAAAATTTGGGCTCCTTGAATTTATGATCTAGGGAGTATTTTTCATCACAATAGTAACATAATCCCTGCTTTCTTCTTTCGACCATTTCTGCAGGTGACACCTTTTGAACCTTAAGTGTTTGAGTCGTGCTGTGAGCCTGTGGGGGGCGACCCTTGGTGGTGAAATTTGAGCGAATGGACTGAGCTGCTAACGCAGGTTCCACATTACGAGCTACCTTGCAAGCCTCCGTCCATGTGGGAGGGTGGTGCAATAGGATGTGGGCTTGTATGGCCTCTTTAAGACCACTAATAAAACATTCCGTGTAGAACACATCTGAGAGACCCCTAGTGCGGAAAGCTAAGGCTTCAAAGGCTGTAACATATTCATCCACTGTGCCAGTCTGTTGGAGCTCAGTAATACGACCCAAAAAAGAAGATTCCTTGTCAAAGCGTTTTGTAAGAGCTTTTTTGAAGTTGGTCCAAGTCACAAAACTTCCATTGCAACGTTGATGCCATTCCTACCATTGCCACCTTTCATTGTCCAAGTACATGCTCCCCACAATAAGCTGAGTCTCATTATCTAAGATGTTATTCAGATTGAAATATTGCTCCATTTGTGCTATCCATGCGGCCGGGTGCGAACCATCAAATTTATGCATATCCAACTTGGGAGGTCGCAGACGGGATTGTTGGTGGGTGCCCTAGAGGTGAAGAGAGTGGCTAGACTCCCCCTCACTGTGTTCATTGCCAATATACGCCTCCTCGCGGGCTTCCTCCTTGCCCTTAGGGATTATGCTAGTTAGTCTATCAAGCTGAACTTGGAGGTTTTGCAAGGATTGTTCAAGTTTGTCCATCCTCTCATTGGCCATAGCTTGAGCTCTAGTTGCTACCATGCACTGACATGATGTGCTTGAAATTTGGGAATGCCCGATTTTTTATTTTTTATTTTTCACTAAGAATTGAATGGTACCACCGTGCTCAGCTTGTCGTCCTGATTCTGATGGGCTAGATCACCAATAAGCGCCCCGGGGGTCACAGATTTTTTTATTTTTTTATTTTTTATTTTTTATTTATTATTTTTTTTTTTTCTCTCTGAAAACTCCCAACGGAGTTTTACTCCTTGCTTGGGAATACTGCAGTAGCCGAATCCTCAAAATGTCAACGCTGCCAAAAGTCTTGCGAAAAGCACACCCCGGTATAGGAGCCCCACACAACTACTCAGATCTGGTGGATCTAAGAGATCTGAATGGTGGATCGGATAGCTCTGATCGGTGGAACAGAGTGCTGCTGCGGATTTGCTGGATCTAGTAGATCGGACTGGCTAGTCTACTAACTCGAAACTGCGAGACTAACGTCTACTGTTGTTGCAAACCCCCTTGCGAGATCTGATCTGGTAGAGATTATGCGTGA
Source organism: Pinus taeda (assembly GCA_000404065.3). Classification (NCBI taxonomy): domain Eukaryota; kingdom Viridiplantae; phylum Streptophyta; class Pinopsida; order Pinales; family Pinaceae; genus Pinus; species Pinus taeda. The sequence continues at coordinate 12,690 of APFE030165162.1, read as the reverse complement.
TCCCAAGATAGAAAACTATGGTCTCGAGGAGTGTCAGGTGCTACAAATCGCAATATACATAAGGGTCTGATAGTGGTACTCGGCCCAATGTTTCAGGGCTCTAACTAAGGAGGATCAACCGTACCTTTAGCCGTACAACCCGACTACCCTATCATACGAGTGAGTAATCTCTCCGAGTTCTCTTCTCGGTGTACTGTAGCAGTAAGACGGCCGACGGTTTATCTATGGCGAGGTTTCAAAGGAGCTAGGGGGCTTCCGATATACCCAAAGGGTACTTGGAAGAAAGTCCGTACGCGGTTCTGTCTAATGTGCTACTACTCGAAGGGGTACCCACAGGGGTTACAAGGGAGTCCAACAAGCGTGACCACCTCTTGTATTTCCTGCGTGCATACCTCCCCAAATCCGCAGGTTTATGTGTTCAACGACAGATCCCGTGGTTTAAAGATGCCGGAACACGTCTCTAGCCAAAAAAAATTTGCTAAGAAATGGAGATCCCACCTACCCTGGAAAGTGCTCTGGTACCACTTGTTATGCTCTTAACCTGCAAGACGATACTAGAATATCAAATATACGAAGCAATATACCCAAAACATAGAATAGTGAGTAAAAGCAACAAGTATTTTATTATTCAGAAAGCAATGTTCACTTGCCTCTTCGAGGGGACAACCTCCAATAGAGCAGAGCTTGATGACAAAATAAGACACGATGCTCCTTGCAGGGAGTCCCTAACCTTTATATATGACTCATACATGCAATACCATGGGTTTTATTAATACCATCTATCTAATACCATGGCCCATTTGCAACTAACTGTGTTCCCGTCATTAATTGCGGGTTAACCATTTACAATTATTAATATGGGCTTTATTGACTCTTTACTATGACTCGATCCCACTACATAAATAAGGGGGTTGGGGTGGGACCCTAACAGATGAGCCCATTATCACATATCTTTCAAAGTTCACTAAAGTTCAAGATGAGCTAGGTGGTGTGGGTGTAACTGGACCAGAGAGTGACCTGGTGAGTTTTGCATTACTAGGACTTTACAAGTCTTGGTATAACTTCCAGGATGCAGTAAGTGGAAAAGAAAAATTTCCTAGTTGGAAAAGGCTATGGGGTGACTGCGTTCAGGAAGAAATTCGAAGAGGAACTAGACATGGTAGATCAACAAAGACAGAGGACGAGGAGAACCTTTCTCTGGCAGGCAAAGCCAAGGGCAAAAAGGGCCAAGGAGAGGCCAATTCTAATTAGAAAGGCCAGAAGAAGAAGAAGGGTGTAAGCAAGATCAAGTGCTTCCATTACCACGAGTTTGGACACTATGCCACTAAGTGTCCTAATAGGAAGGATTCCATGTGTAGCTGCATTAGCGGAGGTAGATGCATTTTCTTCCTAGTTTGATTTCTTCCTAGTTTGAGAATTTTTTCTCATTGATTGCTTGCATGGCAAGCTCAACAAACAACAGTATATGGTTTATTGATTTAGGAGCTTCTTTCCACATGACCGGGAATAAGAAGAATTTCAGTCACCTTAAGGAGAAGGACATGCAATTTTAGATTAAGCTAGGAGATGATGGCATATATGCAACTAGAGGAGTTGGTATTGCTAGCTTTCAAAGGGAGTCAGGTAATCCTCTTCATCTCAGAGATTTCCTTTATGTTCCAGGATTAAAGTAGAATCTTGTTTCTGTAGATATCCTTGAGGACAAGGGTTATGATGTCATCTTCAATAGAGGTAAGGCTTACCTCCAACACTTAGCTTTTGGTTGTAAGAAGCAGATAGGTACGAGGATGAAGAATCAAGTTCTAGGTAGAGATAGGCACAATCTTGAGTAGCAAGGTAGGAAGTTCTCAGAATAGAGAAGTGATGGTTGAGTGAGAGTAGGATAGAGCTCTCAAGGAGGAGTCTCAACTAGTATCTCAGTTGAGTCTCGCCTAGTTGGCAGTTGGGTTGATTAGCAAGATGATGAGGAGCTTAGCCCAGTGCGAGTGGAGGCAACCACTCAGTAAGTGATTCCCAGTATAGGGAGAGTTCGAGCCAAGTGGGCAGAAGATTTGTTTAAGGGAGATCAAGGGAGAGTTGAATCTTCAAGTATCAACTTCAACCAGTAGAAGCAACCATTGAGAAACATGGGTACATGGCACTTATGATTGAAGTGATAGACTGGTAGAGCATGGTTGGAAAGAACAAGTCTTTATATCAAATTCTGCAGAAGAAAGAAAGGAAGTCTTCTGTTTCAGAGGGAGCAGCTGCAACAACAGAAATTGTGGTATTGTTGGAGATAGATCCAGGTGGATGAGGTTCTTCCAGAAGCACCTTCCTCGCTAAGAGGGAGTGTTGAAAAGTGTAGCGAAGAAGGTCTTCTCTATGCGTGTTCCTTAGCTAGAGAAAGATCGAAATCAGTCTTTTTTTAGCATGGATGAGTTCGTGTAGATGGACGAGTTCAATGAGATTGGAATCTCATGCATGAAGTTGGAGGAACAATTAATAAGACTTCTAACATGCAGTTCATATTTAGAAGATAACAAGTTAGAGAGCTTCAATAATCTCATGCATGAAGTTGGAGGAACAATTAATAAGACTTCTAACATGCAGTTCATATTTAGAAGATAACAAGTTAGAGAGCTTCAATCTTGATTGAAGCAAGGACGAGTTACACTAGAAGTTGTCTTAGTTAACAAGTCAAACTCAACTTGTGTTCTAAATTTGTACTTGTCAGAAATAGCATGGATTAAATCAATAGGAGGAAGGATGAAGGCACAAATTTATTCAATTGTTTTGTGCACAAGGTTGTTAGACAAGACAATAGCTCACGGGATTGCGAGAGAGAGCACAATTTTGTGTGAGGTCATCCCTACTGTGAGTGCATACTTTGGAGGAGCCAATACGCAGAGGATAGAGAGATCTTCCTGCTACCATATTTGCTCCAAGAAATGATTAACATCCTCCCAATAAAGCTAGTTGTTAGCATTTGCAGCAAGATCAACAAGTTGAATTCATTAAATAAGGCAACAAAGGTACTTCCAAGCTAGATGTTGAAACAGTTAGTGAGCAAGCCCCCAAGGGCTAAAGCAATCAAATCAAGGTCAAAGAACAAGCATTATCAAGCAAGGCAGTCGTTGGATATCTTGAAGGAAAAGTAAGGAGGTCCAGTCCTCTTGAAGCAAGTAAGAGACCATTGCAAGCAAATTTAAGGAAGCATGTTGGTGAAGTAAGGCCCCCAAGGGCATTCCAAGCATCTTAAAGTCAATTTTGAGCCTACTTTCAAGCAATTTTACCCTACAACAACCTAGACATTTGCAACCAACGAGGTTGAGTCCTAAATTTTGATGCCAAAGGGATCAACCAAGCAAGTCGTTGCAAGGAAACTTCTTCCTCAAGTCAAGTGTGAGGGTTCCAAGTAGGGAAAGATTACATTTCAAGCAAGGTCAACCCAAATTCAAGCAAGAATAAGTCACCCAAGGAAGCCATCAATTATCCTTAGCAGCGAACTTTTCCTCAAGTCCTTTCAAGGTCAAAACTTGGTTAAATGAAGTCGTTGCGCCACCAAGAGAGGGTTGATTTTGCAAACAAGCCAACCATGAAGACACAAGTGGAACACTTGGTCGATATAGGTCAAACCGGCCTATTGGGCCTCTTTGTTGTAGCATGATTGCATCTTTTAGGGTTTATCCAATGTAAAGTTTGAAAACTTATTTTCTTAACTTAGCCTCCAAGCTTTTGTGGATGGCAAGTTACCTATTTTGTCAGAGACCAAGGAGAATATTTTGAAGAGTCTCATCTATAAATATAGACCTTCTTCTCCTTGGAAAATCATTGTAAACTTGTTGAAATCTTTTAAAATGTGAATTTTTCCATGAGGCAAAATGGTGTACATGTGAATTCTCTTTTTTTGTTTGGTTGATTAAATATTTTTCGAAGGAAGATTTTGGAGAAGCACAAAGTTACTGCAAGGAAAAGTTAATCAATCCAATAAGTCTTGGAAGAGGAGGTTGAGGGTTCATCTCACATCTTCTCTTAATTCATTCAGAAGGTACTACTGTTCTCTTTTCGGACATAATTTGCTATCCCTTCATGTTAGAAAATGCGAAAGGTAGAAATATTTTCTTTATATTGATAATTACTTGTGATATTCTTATGTTCTTCTTTTACTTTAGTTCATCAAGCAATTACCAAAACAATAACACGAAGATCACAAACATCAGATGTAGGCAGACAATTAGAGCAAAACCCCTATCTAGGGGAAAACCCAGTCAACAACTCTTCCTTTAATAGTTTCAAGAGATGATCCAAGACTTCTTGACCTAGAAACAGACTTCCTCCAATCAACAAGTCAGCCCTTCCTTTCTTCTGTAGACGATAACTTTTCAGTAACTTCGACCTAGCACTTTGGTCTTCAACTTCCCCAACAATAGAACTTCGACCTAGCACTTTGGTCTTCAACTTCCCCAACAACAGAACTTCGACCTAGTAGAAAAATTCGACCCAGTAGAAACTTCGACCCAGTAGAATCTTTGACCCAACAAAATCTTTGATCCAGTAGAAACTTCGACCTAGCAGTAACTTTGACGCAGCAAAATCCAGAATTTGGACCTTCCTAACAGCAGAATTTTGACCCATTAAATAGCGTATTAAATCCACACAAGTGAGAGAGAGACAACCCAAAAAGCTTCGATTTTTCCTTCTCCAACAAATCTTCTCCTTCTTCTGCAACTTTACACTTTTTCTACTTCCTCTTCTTGGATATTAAACTTGTGTGATAGTTTCTTCCAAATGAATCGAACTGCTTGTATATATACCCTTTTTTGGAGGTCGAATTACCCTCATGTAGGCCGACTTGATTAGGTAAGGTACGAATTGGTGTGGAGGTGACAAATTACATTTTTGACTCAATAATAATTCTTTTTAGATGATTTAAAAGCCTAAGAAGGGTCTCATTAAATGGACAATGACTCTCATGACTCAAGACAAAACCTAGAAGTCCTCAATGGGGATTTTGACCTAAAACATGATGACCCAAGTATGAAACCCATGCTTTAATAAGTCATAATAATAATTATAAAATTTCTTTTTCTTTCATACATTTCATTGTGACTCAAATACAATTATGAAGACTGAACCTAGTTACATTCTTTAACACTCCCTCTTGACTAGGGAGGTATTCATACATACAAATACATGGAAGATCTCAAAACACATGAACCATGAAGAGTTTACGCACTTACAGTGCCACGAACTAGATTCCTGACCAGGGTAGTCTATCCATGTGGTACTAAGATGGACTAAAGCTTTCAACCTCTCTAGGTACCATTAGACTTACTTAATAACCATCAACCAAGGGAACTAAGTGTGCAATGCAAGGTTAGAGCTCTATTACCAACGCCACCCTCCCTACTTTGGGAACTAGACATCAACACATATGCTGACCAGATGACCTCCCAGGCATTTTACACACACAATGCCTCAACACATCAGATATCTCTTGATCAAATAGATCGATAACCTCAAGCATGCTTTTCAAAAACTTCAAGGGATTTACCTGAACAATCACAATGCCAATCAGTAACAACCTTTCAAATACTCATGAGTAAACATAAACCTTTGGGGTCTTCAGAGATCCTGATGCTGCTTCACAATTTATAACAGTAGGACTTAGAAGCTTCCCAAAGAAATCATGACAGAAGATTCCTCAATTGTACAACTTCCTTTCCTACATCACATGCAACAACATATTCTACAACTGGATCCTGCTTTCCTTCTTTCAGCAGCATCTTATCATTCATTATTCAATTTCTTCTTCAAGGTATCCATTGTGACTATAATATGCCTTCCCTCTCAACTTTGGGAGTTATACTCTCTCCTTTATCTAGGCTCCTTCTTAACTTAGGGAGATCAACTTCTTTCTATGACATCGAAGAATCTTTCATGGCTTCCATCCTTCTTATCAGAGTCATCTTGATCATCATTATTCATATAACTTCCTTCCTCATGCTTATCAATCAAATCAACTTTACTTACGAATATCTTCAGCATCTTGAAGATTATGTACCTGCACAACTTAAATAGCAAGTACAACCAACTACATATATATAAGCATGAACTTAACTATATCATAATCATATAATAATGGAAGCAATGGACTTTAGACATCAAAATACCTAAACTTAGTTAGGTTCATATTCAACAAGGGACACATACTTTTATACTTCAACTTCTTGCTAGGGTTTTGTCACAATCCCTAGATCTCATCATCAAGACATCAAGCAACTCAATCGAGATAACAATCTTCATTATATCCAGGGTCTCAATATTTCTTCCAGAGATATGAGATACTCTACTATAATATATTGCAAACCCTAGAAGCAATTCAAACAAGTATATAATGCATCCAACAACTTTAGAAATCATATGTTAGACTTCTACTAGGATTTAATGCTAACCCTAGATTCAATCTTTGAGATACTAAGCTTCAACAATCAAAACCAATGACAACACAATCTAAGGTTTCAACAATATGATGACCTTTTTGTAAACTCTATATTTTATCATCACATTTGAAACATTATCATCACATCATATCCTAGAATATCAAACTTCTACTTTGGCTTAGTTACAAACCTTAGAACTTATCAACAAATAGGTTAGCACATATACATATCTAGGATAATCATGCACAAGCATAACATATATTGGACAAATCCAAGACAAAAATATCAATATATTTAAAGTCAGACATATAACAATCTTGATTAGGCTACGGTTTCAATCAGACGGACAAACATATACCTAGGGTTTCATTCCTAGGAGCTTACTCTTACATAACGGTTTCACTCATAAACCCTAATTTACCAAAACCTCAAGGTCTAGGAACACATTACCATCCAACTCTGAAGGAATACGGTTTCCATAATGATACTAAAACTCCAAACATGACATTACCATCAAAACCCCAAACATCAAAAGAATAATATTTTCTAGATTTCATCAATAACCCTAAGTAGACTAGGGTTTTTCATATTAACATACCCTTAGGTTAGAGTTTTACAAAGGACCTTTTAGGGTTCCACAAACATAATGATTTTAACGAGGGTAGATTTAATCTAATGATTAATCACCAAAACAAGAATCTTTAAGATTCAAAAGTCCTAGACATAGCACTTGTTAGTAATGTAAAGCACATTCATTTAAAATGAATGATTGTAAATTTATCTTGAAGAGAACCCAACTTATGATCTAAAACATACCTTTGAGTTGTTTTCTAGACAAACCTTATAGGACATAAATTCCAATGCTTTGTCTTGTGAGATCTTCTCCATAGCCCTTGAGCATATAAAAAGAAATGTTATTAGCATCTAGTATAAAGTTATAAACACATCTAGATAAGAAATGAAAAACTAAATATGAAAGATAATACAAGGAGTAAGATATTTATCTTTGGAAAAATGGTGAGGGCTCCCTCTTAATCCAATCTCGAGGGATACCTATAACTTTAACAAAACAATTCAACAATGTTTTTCCAAAGCTTGTTAAACCTACAAGTACTAGAAATCAAAGCATAAAGGTAAATAATTCAAAACTTTAGAGTAGAAGGATAGAGTCCCTAAGAGACCCTAGAAAATAAGTCTTTGACTTCAGATTCTTCCTTCTTTTTCTTCTTAAGTGGTCCTTCATCGAAAACATTTGCATGTTCCCTTTCTCTCTTCTTATTTCTTGGATTCTCAGGAAAATTGCTTCTATAGTGACCCATCTTGTGAAAATTGTAGCATTCAATCTTAGATAGGCCTATCTTCCTTCTAGGCCCTTTAGACTTCTCGAAGGTTCCTTTGTTCTTGTGATGAGCGAAATAGGCATTTAAAACTTTCTCCTCTTCATTCTCTTTGTTGTGTATGAATGAAATTTTGACTTCTTCTTAACTGCATGCATTCCATAATTGTTCGAATGTAGGAGTTTCCTTCCAATTGTTGAGACCTGATGAAAAGACACTCCAAGATGTTGGTAATCCTAGAAGTGCAGTGACTACAAGCTCCTTTTCAGGTACTATCTCATTGATTGTCTGGAGTTCATCTATGATTCTAGCTATTCTTACAAAGAAGGATGCCACAATGTCTTCCTTTGTCATCTTTATTCATCTTAGTTCATTCTTAAGACTTGCTATTTGACTAAGATTCTTGATTGTGAATAATTTGGATAATGCCTTATGCATCTCTTAAGCAAAATCTATGTTGGATATATATGGGATGAGGTTATCCTTTATTCCATCCACCATCAGTGTCATGGCCAATATCTTTGTTTCTCTGAACTTTGCTTTTTTTGCATCACTTGAATCATTTGTAGGCTTCTTTACTTTTCCTTTGACTAAATCCAAGACTTTTTTCTTCCTGAGGATGAAATCTATCCTCTTTTTCCATGCCCTATAATTGGATTCTCCTTCTTATTTGTTTTCTCCCTTCATTGAGTTAGACATGTTGATTTTTGGTAGCATCGAAGGTGCTTTTAAGTCTCAAATTTTGCAGGGAGGCTTGGGCACATGTATTCCAAAGAATCCAGAAAGTGTTTTGGGAAATTCCACCCAGAAACAGTTTTCTTAAAACAATTAATTATTTTTAATGAGACCCTAAGTTTAAACTTAGGAAATTAAAATAATTAAGGGGTATTGATCTAAACTGGAAGTGTAACTTCTAGAAGAAGACGAGGATCAAACATAAATGATCTTAGCCATTGATTAGCTTCTAATATGGGTCGTTGAATGTCAAAGAGGAGATTATTTAAGGAGGCTTGAGGGTCATTTGGAAAGACACACAGAGTGAGTTCAGAAGTTCGATTTTCTGAAGCAAAGCAGCTACTTGAAGTGAGCTTGTGTAGTGAGGGGTAGGGATAGTTGGGTTGGAATATCTTCTCCAGAGCCCAGGATATGCAGCATTGAGGTAGAGAGACACCAGAAGGAGGTAATGCAGGACCTAGGAGGGGTTGTCATTGAGCTAGAAGGGCTCACGCAGAAGCAGCGAGTCCTTCAAGCAGAAGTTTGAATTTGCTGAGGGCGCTGACATTTCTGAGCCGGGAGGGCTGGAAACTGTTCCAGAAGGCAAATCGATTCCCAATTAAGTTGACGCATAGCCTTAGAGGCTAACGTAGGGCCCACGCAGGAGCAACGCAGAAAGCTGGGACATGTTGGTTTAGCTGCTGGATTAGACGAAACTTGCCGAGTCGAGTGAGGTAATCTCACAAATTTCTTCTGCCACTTTATTTCTCTGTAACTGGATTGTCGGGAGGGCATCCAAAGTTGTATTCAGAAAATTATTGCATAATAATAAAAAGCCTCAGATCTGTTGCACCGGTTTTCTCGCATTGGGTTTTTCCAGGGACATTTGTCCAAAAAATATTGTGTCACTTGTTTTGTATCTTTCTCTATTGTTTTGTTCTTGTTTTGGGCATATTATTTAATTGGTGTAGGCTATAGTGTATTAGTTTCGATATTTGCTGTAGGAAGCAATAAATAATTTGTTTCAGTAATTAACAAATAGGAGTAGTTTAATCAGTTGTTGTAGTAGGGATTCCAGTTTATGGAATTTTCACATAGTATCAGATCAAGTGCAGGTGAAGCAAGAAGAAAAGTGGAAAAGAACCTAGCACTGAGTAGAAAAGGAGGTCGAAAAAGCTGCAGGGGGCAATAGTTCGAATCCCATAGGGGTTTGCGCGGTCCTAGCCGGAGCGCTGAACTTCGTGGCAATTTCTCTCTGAGTGAGTCGGCAGAGAGAAGGGCTTCTAGATCAAAACCTTCCCGTGGCAGAGGGAGCAGCGTTGAAGCCTTAGCGTGAGGAAGAGCTGGTGGGACATAGTTTTCCGCAGGTCGTTTCACTGGGCAGAAAGACGTCCGAAGAGAAGAGAAGCACTGTGAGGGAACTTTTCTTCGGTAGACCACTCGCTAAGAAGTCATTTCTCTTATTGGCTGAGCGGCAGTAGTAAGAGAAATTAGGACAGGTTGGATGGGGCATCCAATTACGTCATCTGGAGGGCGAGAATGTCATTCCTTCTAGATGAGCATGCTCTCAAGACATATGTCGATAGCGTGGTGGTTGTGCCTGCAGATGCGGATCCATTGAAGAAGTACAAGGCAGAAATGGCGAAGGCAAAGAGAATGATCCTCGACGGAATGAAGGATCATGTAGTTTGTCACATCACTAGCAGAGGGACTGCTAAGGAGATGTGGGATGCGTTGTCGACGCTGTATCAGGGATCTTCCGAGCAACAGATGATGTACCTTGAGCAGAAATTAAGATCTGCTCAAATGCAGAAGGGGGAGCATGTGGATCCATTCCTCACAAAGCTTCAAGAGACTCGAGATGAGTTATCAGCTGTGAGGTCTACACCTCAAGATTCCAAGTTGGTTAAACTGGTCCTCAATTCTGTCTCAGATGAGTGGCAAGTCTTTGTCTAGAGTATCCTGGGCAGGGCTACTTTGCCGTATTGGGATGAGATGTGGGCAAATCTTAAGCAAGAGGTGCTGATGAGAGACTTGGTCAAGTGTAAGCTTGATGGAAGTAGCAACAATGGGTCAAAGCCCAAGGAGGAGGATGAGAATGCAACCCTTGCATTGAAGGGGCAACAGGAGCAGTGAAGGCGGAAGAAGGACGTGTCGAAGATAAAGTGCTTTAGGTGTGGTGAGATGGCTCACTACGCAACACAGTGTCCTCTCATAAAGAAGGACAAAGATGAGAAGCATGATCCGAAGGCTGCACTCGCAAAGATTGAGGAAGAGGAGTTTTCCATGACAGATGAGATACCTCAAAGAGGGAGGTGGGATGATTTGGAGCTATAGTTTGAAAGAGCTACAGATGGGCAGGATTCGTGAGGAGCCCACCTCTTGGATCATTACCTTGCTACAAGAGCCCATTTTTGTGGTAGCAGGATGGATTAGTGTTGGATGGTGCCGAGGAGTGTCAGAGAGAGTTGCAGTGGCTAGGAGCGCCGAAGATTGAACATCGCAGAGCAGAGTTGGCAGCAGAGCAGATGGTACAGAGAAGAGGTCAGCAGTAGTGCAATAGATTCACAAGATCAATGCAGAGACTAACAACAGTTAGGCTCTAGCATGTTAAACACACATGGGCAAAAACATAATCTGAAAGATAAAACATGAGAATATATTTTTATTAACAGGAGATATACATTTATAGTACATGGTTTGACTGTTGGGTTCCACATCCCAACGTCTCTTGGACTTCCTTTTGTCTATTCAGCTTCCACACTAATCCATTGAGGATTAGGTGTCCAACATCCCCCCCTTAATCTGAAGGGTTATGTATGATTCCAAGAAGAGAGTTGTAATACAAAATGTTCAAAAATGCATGGCAGCACTAGGCTGAATGTGCTTTGTGAAATGTTGGTAAAAGGGTGGTGGTTTAAGGATGACCACCAACACTGGAACGCTTAGTGCAGTTCCCGGAACTCTTCCAGAACTGGAAAGAAGCTGAAGTCTTCTACTAAAGGAAGTGCTCCTATTGTTTTCAAGAGGGAAACCTTCAACCATGAAAGGGAGGTCTCACCCGGCATAAAAGGGAGAACTTCAACCTGAAAAGGGAAGTTTCAACTTGTGATGGTTTAAGGATGACCAACAACTCTGGAATGCTTAATACAATTCCTGGAACTTTTCCAAAACTAGCGAGAAGATGAAGTCTTCTGCTAGAGGAAGTGTTCTCAATTTTGTTCCTAGAATTCTTCTGAAACTGCCAAGAAGTTGAAGTCTTCTGCTAGAGGAAGTGTCCCAGATTACCAACTGAAGGCATGCTCAGGGGCATCTTTGTTTTTGGCTACAACTCTAAAACTGGTGTGACAGGTTGTGGCTCAGGCTCGCTTGATGTGACTTTAAAGCTTGTAGATGACCATCATTTCCCCCCCTGTCAGATACAAGGTGAGATGATGGAGAAAACTCAACTGCAAGACTGTTCAATACTCTAGAACAAGTTCTAACATGTGACTGGAATATCTTCTTGGCTGTTGATGCCCATTGCCAAGAAGCAATCCATCCTAGATGAATCTTTGTTCTTGCATGAGACTTGTTTCTGAAGCATCTGTTTGAAGAATGACTAGTTTTATGACAGTGCTTACATGGATGAAGATCAAAACAGTGATCTTTCAGATGGCCAACTCGGTCACAGTGTTGGCATTTCACGATCTGTTGTTGTGGAAGAGGGGCAAAATCTCGAACAACTGGAGGTGAACTGTCATGAGGAGTAGGTGAACTGTCATGAATGAATCCAGCACTTTGAAATTGGATTGGTTTGGAGTAGTCTGGAATATGAAAGGACAAGTCCTTGTCATATCCAAGACCAGTTTTATGCTTGTTATGGACAAGCTCTTCCCAAGGTCTGATGATGGGCTTGGGAAGTGCAAACTGAACTTCTGCATCTGCATGTAACCTTGCTGCTTTATGGGAGTCTGTTTCAATATTTTGAACAAAAGCAAGTTCAGAATGATGACTCCTCTGTTTTTATTCTTCTTGCTGTAGCTGAGTTTCGAGTTGAAAAAAATCAATTTTCTCTTGTGCATTTTGTAGATAGACCTGAATGTTTGTGAGAGAAACTTTGCTAACTTTTAATGTATCATGATTAGTAAACAATATTAGAGTTTGAAGGAACTCTAATACTTCACTGGTTCTGGCCATTTTTTTTCTTTACTGTCAGAATTACACCTTAAAAA